>VZTL01028130.1:22927-72749 GCA_013400535.1 Scopus umbretta | reverse complement strand
AAAAAAAAGAAAAAAAATTAATCAAAACCACATCACCAAAACCACGAGTGCTTCAGGCAGGGTCAGAGAGAACCAACAAGTAGCTCGTATGTGACAGATGAACACAAGAGGAACCAAATAGCAAGGGAATTCTGGAGAAGTCAAGCAGACTGCAAAGATTCAACCCAGACCAGACCGAGAAACCTTTTTCCCATTAACTCAAAGCATGTCTATTTGCAGGTATTCTTGGGAGCCTCCTTTTTATTATTATTTTATCTTCATAAGAGCCAAGACAGTGAAAAATATATTCATTCAAAACACAGTGTAAAAGAAACAAATCCCTTTTCAGGAAGGAGATAAAACTCTGAAAATTAATTGGGGACTAAATGAAAAATCGATACTGCAAAACAAAACTATGCAAGGTATTTGAGGTGATAGAAAAAAGGCTGCTCATTTCTGCAAAGTTTACTCAATAAGACCTTTCAGTGGCCATTAAAGATGGCTTATGTATCTATCCAGATTACCAGTTCAGATGGGGAAGGTGGGAGGGGGGGACAACAGAAACAGTTATTTTTGCTGCCTTGTCTCTATCTGCAGTAGAGCTTGAATCTAATGAATAAATTAATCATAGCCCACAGAGGGTGTTAGTGCTTTGAGTTTCAAGCTTCTTGTAGCATCCCTTTTGGTCAAAGGGAATGAGCTTGCCTATGTGTTTCAGACAGTTGTGTTCTCTTCTGGTTCTGCTGGACTTTCAGCCTTATACTGCATCATCAACGCCCCAGGCAAGGCCAGCGACTCTGACCTATGCAGTCTTGTAGATGTGGACTACAAGAAGCATCTGTTAATCTCTGCCGGGGACTTTTTCACTCTTCAAAGTAATTAGATGAATCACTTCTGGGCCAGGCCACATTGCTGTATCAGGCACAATAAAAGACCCAAAGAGCAAGCAGAACAAATAGGGCAGTTCATAGACAGTTATGAATAAAAATCCTGTAAGTCTGAAAATATAAAGTATTTCTCTGTTTTGCATACACCCTAGCCTTAGGCTAAACAGTGCACAGACACAGACTTGAATTTCTGGAAAAGGATCTGATCCAGCGTGTGTTTGCAATTTTTGAGGATTGCTTTTTATATTGAATGAGGATTGGGGAGAAAAAGACAAAAATCCAAATTTTTTTTTTTTTTTTGCAAACTTCAGACCTGAAAGCTTTCCTTCTCTGTGTTTTTTTTCTCTGCAGTCTTGAGTACTTGTGATTATCTCCCTTTGGCATCCACCTCAATGTCAGCATGACTATGTTTGTCACAGGTTTTATAAGCTGCTGCAAGCAGGACTCAAATTAGGATTGGTGTGACCAAAGGACAATAGCTCTGCCAACAAGACAGACTTTTTTTGATCTAACTAGCAGATGCTCTGCTAGCGTCTCTCACTTTTTTCCCTCTCTCTTGCCTAAAGGACTGAAACCAGCCTGTCAGTGTGATCATACTCACGGGAGCTACAACTGTTTGCACAAGATCTGAATCTAGCCTAATACCTACTTTAATAACTGCTTCCAACAGCTACTTGTGAAAGCTCCAATGGTAAATTCCACTTAATATATCAGAGCTTTAAAAAGCAGAGATTTTTCCAGAAGCGGCTACTCTTTTTATAGAGGCTATTTTGCACCCTAGTGGATTATTTTAGATAGTAACAAATTGTTCCTGCATATCCCTGGTCATCAATCACTTGCAAGAATAATATTGCAGGGGGAAGAGGCTAGAAGGATACCCTGCTGCAGTTCAAACTACCTGCCCCTCCCCTGTTACTTGACAGTAGCTTTGGAAGAAGAAGAAACTACCAGACATATTAAAGACCTGGCATAAAATGTTGGACCAGCTTTTCAGGTGTCACTGAGGGACAGCGGGTCTAGAGGTGTCTCTCCAGTCCAGACTTAAGAAGATCTTAACTAGCTTTAGCTTTTCAAGCAAGCCTGAAGGCTACTGGCTGCCAGTCATCCTGACAAGGTGATGACTAATGGGGACAATTAGCTCCCTCCCCTAACATGCTGTCTGTCGTGGCGATTTGAAAGGGAATAAGAACACTTTTCCCTAAGGAAACAGGTTGGCAAATGGGTTTGGGTCTGTTAAAGCTTTAGTGTAGTTTCACATTAACAAAATGTCAAAAAGTTGTTCCAATGAAGAGCAGGTTCAAGCCCATATTGTCTGCTCTGTAAATTCCTATTTAATTTGTGTTCACATATTGAAAAAATCACCCTGTAGCCAACCTGTAATTCCATAGGAGTAAGCTACAGAATTTCCATTAACTCCAAAGGGAGAAAGATACAATTTTGTGTTGTCTACTTCATAAAGTAACAGCTTTTTAAATTTCAAGTAGTAACTAGTTAAGCTGTATAGGGTGAGTTAAAAAGTAGCAGCCATCAGTAATTTAACTTGTTTGAACCTCTTTCAGAATGGTATTTTCAGTTTATAGACAAAATTGAGACACATCTGGTTATTATTCATTATCACCATTATCCAGCTGCTAATCATTAAAGCTACTGCTTACAGAAGTCCTGCATCTCTGACAGATTGATTTTAGCATCCATCTCTCATAGGACTTTATTTTCAGATCTGCTGAGTGCCCAGAGCACAAAGGTCAGTCTGTAATGCATATTCGCTGCTGAATTTTAAGAACCAAAGTGCCTTCAGTTGGGCAAGTTAAAATTTTTCCTTGGGTAACATTTCTTAATCACCTAGTTTTAATGTAGCCGACTGCGTGGATCTCAGCAGAACTTGCCGAAAAGGAAGGAGAAAGACAAAGAAGTTGCCACCACTGAACTAGACTACTCTTTACAGTGACCAAGAAGCAATTGGACTTCAATCTAAGAGCCACTGTGGAAAGCTACATGACTAATCTGTATTTTCATTGTCTAACTCATAGGAGGAAGAAGGATGTAGCACAATAGTCAATTTATTGGAAGAACAATGTAGTCATTCAACAGGGCATTATTCTGTACTAATTTAAATGACAGTAGAGAGCCCACTCTTGACTTAAGAAAATCCGAGTCATTCAAATTCCATATCTAATAATGAAATTGTTCCACTGGCTTATTTGTTGACATAAATTACATATAGCTAACATGTTCCTGTTGCAGACCCTGAGGACTCTTTGTTTATGCTAAACGTGAATGTATTCTAGCACATGAATTACTATCCTCCTGCTTGCTTCTTGGGCGCCTCCAGAATAAGTAATACGTTGGCATAACTTTGCCATTTGTCAGCCAGCAGTCTGGTAGCACATTTGCTCGTCAATCTAATTTTAACCTTTTCTCATACAAGCACTTGGTATTTCATGTAAATCAACCAGACAGTCTGTCATTCAATAGGACACTATCATCATAGTCTTCTAAACTATGTGTTCTATCTTACGTGTTCATTTTTATAGTAGCAGAGGAAAAGTAAAACTAATATATTACTTCTGGTTTCTTAATACCAGAATGCCAGGAATCTCTTTATTACCACAATAGAGACAAATGATATATCTGGCAGGGGTTTTGGACAATGGGCCTGGTAATGCATTCAGCACTTTTTGAATTGAAAAGTCTGTACTGATTGGTAAGTAGTGCAATGAGTGGTCAAAGGCTTCATAGCACATATTCCAGGCCTGTTCCTATTATCACTGTACTTTGCAGCTAAGAATACAAAAAATACATGCAACTGATGAATTAAAAATTTATGTATAAATAATTACTCTGTGGTTCCAACAAGTTTCTTGATAAAATACTGATGCTGACTGCAAAAGAGAACATAATTTATTCTGAAATACAGATAAGTTTGTGAATGCTCATTTCTTTTGATAATTTGTGTAAATAACTTGAAAGGTTTACTGACATATCCTTTACTTTGTAAGGTTTTTCAGGAGTCAGTTTGGCTATGAAAATAGTATGCTTGCAGTTCAGCTGTTTTGTCAGGATTGCTGTAACTAGGTATCACTTTAATGTCTTTTATTTTTTAAACACGAATGAAGGTCATACTCCATTTATACAGCCTAAAACCCATTCTGGCTTTTTCAGCTATTTTACTGCATTAAGAATGTTTTTAAAAAGCAATTGTAAGGTTGTACTGAAATGATCTGTGATGTCTGCCAAGAATTCAGTCCCACACAACACCTGTAATCGTTCACTGCATGGTACAATAGTTAGCTGTTTTAATAATTATGAAAATTATAGTTTGACTGATCTAAATTTTCCTTATTAATACTTTGAGATTATTAACACTGCATTACATTTCACTCCACACAGGCTTATGAAAGATAAAATAAAGCTACATGTATTTACTACCAGATTCTGTTCTGAATAATAATTTATGACACCATACTTGGTCTGGGGCAGTCCCAGACATCCCAGAAATGCAGTGCCTGCGTTTCTCCCCAGCACACTGCGTAGTAGTCCCCTTACCAAAGAGCAGAAAGCTCATTTACTCCTGTAGCATCATGAAGCTCCTCCTCAGTCCATACTCTCATGTGCTGCTTTTTACTTACAGACTCCATCACGCTTTGAGTCCATCCCCATTGCCATGCCCCCTTTCTAGCAACTTCTGTGCATGGTGTGCACCCCAAAATGTACCCTTATTGTTGGGGAATTAATTCACCTGTGCTGAGTTTCTGGGGTATGAGTTGTATCTAATGATATTTGTGCAATTTCTACCACAAAGTTCTGTTTCTGATTGAGGTAGTACTGTAATAGAAGTAATAACATGTAAACTGCTCCCCCCACCACCTCCAGCATCTTTTATATCTACAAATCAAGTACAGGCAACATTTGTCCATCATGATCTAAAGTGATATAAGAATTTAGCAGTTGTTTGACCCAAAGTCTTAGCCCTAGATTAAGTAGATATCTTCAGGAACACAGATCTGAGATTTCTGGCCATAAGTTTTATCTTGAATAAATATACATGAGGAGAATTTGTCCCATGAAATATTCAGGTACTTCTATTACTTAATTTTACATAGCGGATTTATACATGGGAGTTTGTTGGGTTCTATATCTAGACTTTTTATGCCAGGTGCCTGCAGTTTCTGCTCTCAGGGATGTATCTAGGCAAATTCAATATGGTCAGTGAGGTGGACTATCATACACAGTGACAGCATTTGATTTCATTGAGCTTGTCAAAAATAGTTTTACATGTAATTTGTTCATTGCACATTAGATCCTCTGGTTTACCACAATGTTCTTGCAGCTGCAAACTTTACCTAGTTCAGGGAAGTTTATATTGCAAATAAATGTTTGCTCTGAAGAAAAGCAGTGAATTTCTGGGAATGGGAGGAGGCTGCATTTTATTACAGAAAAAAATATTTCTGGTCTTACTTATTGTTTGTGCATTAGGGTACATGTATTCTTTAACAAACATCTTCCTTCCCTTCAAATTTTCCATGGCTCTTGATCCTTATGGATTACTGAAGAAACAATTTATCAACAGAATCAGAAGCTACACAATTATATATGGGATGAATCTAGTCTCAGCTCTTTATTTAAGGTGGAAATTAATCTTTTAATTCTATGCCTGTATGAAGAAAAAAGAAGAATGATGTTAATGTGTTGCTACCACTGCAGACAACTTGGATAATCTTTTTATCTGGGATACATATCTAAGGAAAAACTCGGTTCTAGTTATTAGCAATATATTTCTCCAGGAAAGAAAGGCAAAATCCAACCATCTCTATTGGAAGGGCTCGGTCTTTCTCTTTTAGTGTGAATTTTTTAAAAAAAAATTTTAAAAGACCTTAAATGCATTTTCAGGTACTGCTGGTGAGACACCTTTAAAAATTATCTTCCCAGAGCTGTTAATCATACTAATTCTGTTAATGTCCATTGCTTTCTTAATCTTGACTCAATCCCTCCTATTAGATGGCAAGTCTAGGTATCAAAATCTAAATTCAGCTAATTTCATTGTTTGTGTAGTATTTCCTCCAAAAAGGGAAAGCTGAAACCACCCGAGGGACACGTACAGCTCACAGTTATCATTTGCAGCAACCTCGTTACTAAATTGGTGCACAAAAGGTAAGTGCTACAACTATGTGCTGTCAACCTGAGTTGCACAGGTGTGGGCCCCATATGAAAACTAATGAGAAATTAGGATATTCTGTCCTCCCCAGCATGTGTCTGGCATCCTGGCTGGTCAGAGTTTGCATACCTGTCCTTGAATCATCAGATGTAAAAAAGTGAAAGAATAATGTGCTAACAATGTAGCTAGAAACACTCTACGGAAAGGAGGATTTAGCGAGCTGCACTTAGGAAGAGACTACACTTATTTAAGTAAAAAAAAAAACTAAAATTAAGCAAAAATCTCTGTCAGATCTAATAAATTACCTGGTATCTACAGGTTTTGGTCCAATATCTTTTAACAAATTAACAGAACTTTTATGCTAAAGCTATCATAATGGTGTATCTATATTGTGCTTTCCACTCTACTGACCATGGCCCAGAAGTTCAGTAGAGAAGTTTTATTGACAATTATTATTAGAAAGTCATTCTGTAGACACTTAAATTCCATTTTCAAGGGCACCTAATAGAATTTCCCAGTGTGTCACAGTCCTAGCACCACGTTGGTGGCAAAAGCCCAGGAAAATGGTCTGTATGGTTTGTGTTATATAAATACATATAAATGTATATCAGTGGCTGTTACACAGAGCTAGGCTGCTGGGTTTGTGTGTGAGGTCAGGGGAGATCTCCAGTGCTGCTGACACGCTGGGTCTCACCCACTGCCCGCAGGATGGCTCAGCCCCACCTTGCTTTGCGCTCCCCAGCTGCAATGAGCAGCTTGCGCTTTTGGCACATCATGGGCACACCGCTCGGAGCAAATTTGTCCTCTGCTAGTTTTTCCATGCAATTCTAAGGGACTCTTCTTTTACAGTATAACCTACTGCTCCTACTCTGACCTTACTGCCTCTCCTATCAATTCCACTTTGGGTCCATGCCCAGCTCCTTGAAGATCACCTGCTTGTCATTTGTTTCCCTTCTCCCTCCCCACTGAAACACCTCTGCAGCTTGGATGCTCTCAGAGGAAATTGCCTTCCACCACTGTCCTTTCACACCCAGCACAGGCTGGAGTGAACACAGGGCCATCTCTGGCCCAAGGCAACTTTCCGACAAAAAGCGGGCACGGGCACGGGTGACACTGACATTAAAGTAACCTCCAGCCGTCACCACAGTGCACCTCCCTGGGATCTGCTCTCCAGCAGCTCTCCTGCCCAAGCATGGCATTGTAGCACAGCTGGTCCCATCTGAAGACAGGGACTCACCAAGCATCACAGGAGTGGGGGAGAGCTTTGTGGGGGTGCCCTGCAGCACCCCACGTCACCCACCCTCTGAGTGACCCCACAGCTGCCGCAGGAGCTGTGCCACCAGCTTGCTGGTGGGAGTGACCTGCAGGCACAAGGTGAGTGAAGTTTGCTGAGAGATTTCATGTCTCTGAAAGCAGGGAGGGAAAGAGGACAATACAGGGTGTTTATTCTGCAGCAGCACACCCCGTGCACTTGCAGCACAGGGAGAGCCAGCATGGGGCCCCATTGCCTCCCCACCCGTGTGCATCAGCCCAAAGGGCTGTGCCCCAGGCAGGGTGGGGTGGACATGATGAGGCATAGTGGAGCACGAGCTGGTTGTTATCTTCCTACTTGGGTCTTTCAGGGATGGGGTGGTTGCTTTATTTATTACTGTAGGTAGAGGGAAAGTGGCAGTATTGGTGGTGAGGGGTCCTTAGCTAGGACTGAGGCCCATGGGGTCCGGATTGGGCTCCTTTGCCACTGTAGCAGGGCAACCTGGCCATAGGGAAGCGGCCAGCAGGCTGCCGACCCTGCTGTGCCACCGCAGGGTTCCCCAGGTGCCGCAGCTCCCAGCCCTGCTCCAAATAATACCCTTTCCCTTCCTCTTCTCAGCTTTTTTTCCAGTACTCCACTGAGTGCTTCCCTAACCTTACATTAGATCATCATCTCATGCGTGCCTTCTTTTGGTGTGCTTTTCCTTTCCTTACAGTGCTCCCCCAGGTCTTCATCTCCTGCCCAGGGAAATGACGTACACACTAGGTGCTTCTGCTCTTTCTGCTCAGCTTCCTGCTTAGTACCTTAGAAGAAAGTGTTATAGCTGTTTGCTGCTCTGATTCACAACCTGGCTGGTACTGACGCTTCCTTGCTCGTACCTGATGGTAATTCTGCTTCCCTGCCAGTTCTGGTTTGGGCTGGGGCTTGTCTGGGATTCATCTATTTATCCCAAACTAATTGTATTCTGCTACTCAGCTCAAAGGACCTAATTTTATGTCTGTTAAGATGAACCTGCAATGCAGTTTCTGGGGAAGCAGCACCTTGAGAAAGCGTGTGTGAATTGGGCAGAAAGCAAGTGCATGAGAGGTGGAAGCACTGCATTGCCCAAAGAGAGTGGATTAGGATTACAACAAATATAAAACTTCAAAAAATCCAAATAGCTTCAAAATTATTCTTTAAAATAATGGATTAATTATTCCAGTCACATTGTGCTATGTGTTCCTGTGCTAAAAGGGCTTTTATTTTTTCCCTCTGGGGTGAGGAAAGTGGCTGCTTAAATTGCTCTTGACGTACAGCACGTGAATTCCAGTTTTGATTTTATGAACAGCCTCTGTCATCATGTCTTGTGTGGACTGCCTCATGCACATTGTACTGTGGGGTTAGGCACACTGTCACTGTTCCTATAAATAGCCTGCTTGGTTATGAAGGACTATTAGTGTTTCCTCTGGCAAGAATAGGATTTTTGACTAATGGCATTTTAGGCCAGTTTTCTTTAAACTTTCTAGAGGAGATAGGGTTTGAAGAGTAGAAAAACTGTTAAGAAAAGCCAATAATAAAGGTATTAATGTTTGAAACACAGACACCCAGCGAGCCTGGAGAATTCACAGAGAAAACTGAAGTTAGAAGGAGCAGGATGGTAGTGCGCTTTTAAAAAAGGAGGCTTGGCTGCAGGGCTGGCAAAGAGCAAGGCAGCTGCCATGCAGAAAAAGACAATCTCCCTGTGATCCAGCGGAAAGCTGAGCTGTGGCGCAAGGATGGCTGCAATGTCAGAGAGTCTGCTCTGCACCGAAAAAATGCTCAAGTGTACAGGGGAGTGGGAGGTAAGGTGACATGTTTTTCTGTATACTTTTGGTGCAAAGTAGGAAGTAATCATGTGTAGAAAATCTTGTGTTTCAGCTATCAGCTGTTAGCATGATCTTTTAAGTGTGGAGAGCACCTGCAGGCACCTCAAGGTTGGTTTGGTAGGGATGAACGTTTTTAAGTTTGTGAAGGGAGTAGGGAACCCTGGTTCTAAGGTTATATATTGTCTGGGCTGTGTGACCCCATTTCTGTGAATAAATGTGCTGGAGACACCAAAGGGAGCACATGTCCTGCTGGCCACGCAGCGAGGCAAGTTTTCCTGCATGCAGTACAAGAGGTCAAATGCAGCATGGCATTGAATGACAGGTAACAAGGTGTGGTAGGTGTCTTCTCTTGACTATTAAAAGTAATAAAGGCCAAGATATTTGGGGGTTTTCCTTACAATTAGCAACTGATCTGGAATTCAGACCCCACCTTCCACAGCCTGGGAAGTTTCCAAGAGCACGTTGAATCAACAGCAGCGCCCTTTGTGCAAACAGCAAGTCTGTACACAAGAAGATTGCTGTACCAAAAGGAAAGGAATAGAGCGTTAAATTTAGGGATGTGACTAACTCTTTCTGAACAGTGAGGAAAGCACCACACTTGCCAGCTATCTCTTCTGTGCGTTTCCTCAGTTGTGGCTGGGGCCATCTGATGAGTGTTTCCCTTTCACTCCCAGCGCAGCGCAGTCTGTCTGCTGTCAGCAGTTAATGAAGTCACTCGCAAGACGCCATTCCCTGGGGAAAAGCACTGCTATGAATAGACCTGTTACTTGCGTCTCTGGCTGCAATGCTCTCAGTGCTTCTTTTGCTGTGCCACCATCTCTGATGATTGTGCCATTTTTGAACAATGGCCTTTTACTGCAGAGCTACTGCTATTCAGGATGCCAAAAACGGCCCTTTTCTTTCTGGCAGAGCTGTAGAGTTCTGGGAGCGCTTCTGTGCTGTCCCGAGTGACAGACACAGGTTCTGAGGTACCACAGGCTTACCAAAAATGTGCAGAAAGTGAATGAGTAATCTTATTGCAGCAAGTACTTTTAATAATAGTCTGCAGTGAACGTCATCATCAAATACTTCATCAATGCACATCCTACAATAAGGAGGAAAAAATAAAGCTTCTTTTTCTGAGAACAAAATATTTCCATGCTACTGAAATAGAAAGGGAGACTGTTAATCTGATGAGAAGTGTTAGAGAACTTCACCTGTTTGCCCAGCTGAGCTTGCATGTCTAGGTATGATTAAGCTTGTGTTTATAAGGAGTTGTGTGTTGGTCTAGACAGAGGTGAGCTACAAAGGAAAAAAGCAGCAAAAATAAAGACAGATAAAGAATGATGAATCATGATAATGTATAAGTAAGTAAGATCATGTAAGTATGTAAGATCATGTAAATACTTACTACAATTTGTAGGGCATGCAGTCCTTGTTAGTGCCAGTAAAGTCAAGGACTACTCAATGCAGTAAGTCACTTTAATGACTAAGTTGTGTGGTTGAGATCTAACCCAAAATAATTTTAGTTGAACACCTTTGTAAGAAACTTTAGCTAACAATATGAATAAATGGTCAAAAAGCGAAGAACTGAGTAAAGTAGTATTCAATTTGAACATTACTTTGGGAGTTGTTAGGGACGACTTTTTTTTAAAAGGCTTCTTTTAATATATACATAGTTTTTTTTACCAGACTTGGTGGTCTTAACAGGCTCCCCCCAAATCAAGTTGTCAAAATTTTAAATCTCAGAAAGCTATGACGAGGTCTTCAGCAAAATGCAAATCTAGATTTTTCTGCATCATGATCTAAATGTCTGAACCATTTCTACATGAGCAGAGTTAAAGTTGCTGTCTCATATGAACCTCTGTTCAGGTGCCTCATCTGCCTGCTTATACAAAAATGAAACAAAAAAACCCCTTGTTACTCATACTTTTCATATTAATTCTGGATGGCTGCACAAGTTTGAATGATTCATGACCTGTGTTAAAATTTAACATCAGCCTTTAATGTGTTCGGCCTGACACATGGTGTGTCTTTTAATATTGATATATCTCATCAACCTAGCAATCTGCATCAGCTTGCTGAAGCATGCCATGGAAGGAAAATGATACAGTAGTCCTGATCTACTTCTCTGTCAAAGCTTTAACTAAAACATTCACACTATCTGTTAAGAGTGAAGGGGCTTGGGGAAATTCATAAGATGCTTGTCCTGCCATTGACAACATTTCATTTTGAAAGTTTAGCAGGATAGGAATATGCCCCTTAAATCAAACTTCTGTGACCTGGTCAGCATCTCAATGGTATCCAAAACTCTTATCCGACTTGCTCTCTGGTATCCTATATAAGAAAAAACAAATTAATGGATCAGATTTTCCTTGTACTCTTGCTCAGCACTTTCTTCCAGTAACAACCAAAGCAGCAGGGGTGGGTTCAGCAGAGCCAGAGCACCGCTGGTCTGGCAGCAGTTCTCATCCTTTTCTCAGGGTACAAAGGTGCAAACCTCAGGCCAGGTTTCTCCTTTAGGTTTGTTTCCCAGTGCTGGCACCCAGACAGCCTAAAGGCTGTGACAGGGCAATACTCGGCCATCTGTAGGCTTGTCAGCTGTGAGGTAGAGCCTGATCAAAATGAGGTTTCATTTAGCACTAACTGCCCCTGAAATGAGACCCTACCAGACTACCTAGGAATAATATAATAATACCTCATATAATAAAGCCTCCTGGCTGTGTCAGCAGAGATGTCTTATTAAAGTCCTATAGAGATTTTTTTTTCCTCCCTTAGTAGAACCATTTAGAGGGTAGGACTGCAAATGCTGCTGTCCCTCCCCAGGGCAGAAAACCTACTTGTAATGATGATCCTTATCATCACCAGAAGATATTTCTTGCCCTCTTCGGTCCCACGGTGCCATGCTAGCAGCAGTTCTTCTCATCCAGCAGCAATGGATATTAAAACCACAGCCAATACCTCAAATGGTTGTTTAAACTCAGCTTCAGCAAGCTTTGCTCCCGCTCTGACCTTTTCCTGGCTTCCACGCCTCCTGTGCTTGGCTGTCCTCCATCCAGGCTTTCATGCTCAGATTTGGAAATCCCCTGTTCCTGACATGAGACTTATTGTTCGGGCAATATTTACGTGCTGTCCTTGTAGAATCGAATCAAGGCCTCTGTGATGCCTGTGCTGTTATTTAGATCATTAATAGACATAAACAGAAAGAGATTGACAGATTTCTCCCACAAGAGCTGAACTAAGGAATTTCTTCAGCCAGGAAGGCTGCCCAGATTGGAGCTTGTGATTCTCCATCTGACCCTGAGATCAGTTTTGGTTGCAAGAGAAAAGTAATTTATTCCAAGGAACAATCTTCCTCAAGCGCTACTATAACAACAGAAGCAGCACAGTACCAGGATCATAATGAAAATTATATACTATGAAGACTGTGAACTTAGAAGAATGTAAGCAAAAGGCCAGGTCTTGAAAGATTCATTAATATGTAAGTTCAGAAGCATGAGCTAAATCAAACTATCATTGCTCAACACACAAACATAGCAAATAAACCTAAGAGGGGGTTTTTGAAGCAGCAAGGGAAGAAAAGAAAAATACTCCTATAAAAGTGGTAAGGATAAATCAGATGGTAACACATGAGAACATAAATACCAGTTCAGGATGAAGGAAAAATAGGCTTTATTACTCTACATGAGCAAACTGATGATGAAAGAGACCTAGTAAAAATGAGTGTTTTTATCAGTAATGTAACTGCACAGGCATCTGTGCAGTTGTTTTGTTTGCTTTTGTATATGTTTAAAGCCATAAATATAGATCAACTTTCACAAAAAGAGACAAAAAATGATGACATCACAAGAACATGATAAATATGTACTTTCCATGAGATGTCATTAGCATATTCAGTCCACTGCTGGCACTATTTGTTAGATCATCTCGCTTGGAATTGTTACCATGGCTTTGACCTGTAGGTCATCTATCCATCCCCTTTTATCTTCAGGTTAACATGACACAGGCAGAAGAGGACGTTTATGTTTTTCCTAAATGCAAGAAAGTTCACGAACTACAGAGCAAGAGAGGAACTTCCCTAGCTTTTAAGTCCAGCAGGACAGCTGAAAAATAAAATGAACAAATGATATGTTGGATTGACTTTATTCTGGGCCAGATTTTTTCTGTGTAGCAGTAAGCACCTGATGTGCCCTAGTTAGGAACCAGTTTGCTCTTCACTGTGCCTGTAGAAAACACAGAGTGAGGCCTTCCTGTGTGTTAGCCCAAGACCTGTGTTTGCTGTTCCCTGGAGGTTTGCTTATAACCACATTCATGGCTTGGCATGGTCCCTGGGTGCAGCCATAGCACCAGTTTTTGACCTGTTTGAATTCTTCCTTGGTCTCTCCTGTTGCTCTCAGACATTACTGAGCACAGCTATCATTCTCTGCCTTAAAAGGGCATTCAAATGCCTCTTCCAAATCAACATGAACCTGTTAACCTCTTTACCCTTACGTATATTTTTCATATGGTTTTAAATTTTTGTAGCGACCTTCTGGTAGTTAGACACTCTAACATGTCTCCTGGTAAGGGTGGGCAGGGTCTTGCTCTAATGGAGAAAGTGTCATCCGCCAGATCAGTATCTTACTGTAAATCAAAAGCAAGAATAATGTTGGAAAGAATCACATCATAACTGACTGAAGTATAATAAATAGCTGACAGCTATGACTCAATGTCTGCATTTCTTCTCTAGCTCAACACTGTATTGTAGACTGGCTTTGAATAGGTTTTTCACATAAATTCAGGTAATGGTTAACTCCCAATGACTAAAATATCTCCAAGAGAACTGATGAGACATCTCACACAGTTACTCAAGTTCAAAAGTATATTCAAGTTTTCACTTTCTTTCATTCAAAAATACATTTATTTTAACTGAAGCTATTTTAAAACTGTCCCATAAATGTAAAGTCAGCAGTGCTATTACAGCATAATTTCAAGCTAAAATGATTGTATTCCAGGCAGATGCACAAACAGTATGTGTGTGCAGTTTTATTATTTATTTCTTTAAAAAACAGAAGCCATTTTAGCATCTGTGGCAATGCAATCATCTCTGGGATGAAATATAACTTTGTACCAGCTCACACTGTAGGATAAAAGACTAAAGGAGGGAGCACTGAGAAGAACACAAAACAGGGGAAATCTGTGTGAGATTTGTCCTGAAGGAAAAGCTCCCACTGCAGTGTTTCATTCCTGAAGAGGGTGTGTTAATGCATGCAAGATAATAAAGACCAGCAGATGTCTTAAGAATTGATGTTATGAGGAGTGTTGTAAGGCATTTAACTTCTGAGAAGAAAGAGAATTTTTCACACAAACTAGATGAACTCCATTGGAGCGAACGTGGTATTAATTTTCTGGAAACATGACTGCTATAATTGATGTCAATATAGTATACCATGATTATCTCATGTAGCATACTGCAAAATAATACATGATAACAATATATATTTATATATCAGTATAAGCAGTAAAAGGGTTGTAAGCTAGGAAATAGGAGAGAAGGTTGGGGGACACTTGTAAGTAACTTCCATGCCTGGTTCTGAAAAGCAGAAAGCAGTGAATATATGGGGGAGAAAAAGACCAGATAAGAGCAAAATGGACAGGAAAAATCCCACATCACAAATGGGAATGTGATGTGAATGGCCTGGATGTCAAGAATAAAAGGGATGTGAGCAACGTAATTAAGAAAATTTGCACATTATCATAGAAGATGAGCTGAGATGTTTGTGTACAAAAATTGTGTGCAAACAGATGCAGGCTAGAACTGCAGCACCCAGGATGACCCTGAATCTCCCAAGACTAGCGAAGTATGGTGGATGGGTAATCTATGACTGAAATTCACTTAAACCAATGTGTAGACTGTTAAGAAAACTAGAAATAAAACCAGAGGTACAGAAGCATCACTCAGTAACAATGAAGTCACCTACAGAGGCAGAGAGAGGTGGCATGGGCAGGATGGAATTTGTATTCCAGAACAAAGGTCTTCTGAAGGAAGCTAAGGAACTGTTACACATATATCTAACATAGATCACTACAATCATGAAAGAGAAACTTCCAAGCATTGCCTCATTGCAGGAGATTTTAGCTGCTCAGAAACACAGTATAAAGAAAATCTTACCAATAACGGTAGAGCCAGTTATTCCAGGGTGTAATAGCTGGCAGGTTTCATCACTAAGCAGTCACTGAACTACCATGATGCTATTCTAGGTGGTCTTTGTTAGGTAGTGATGACATAGAGCAGCTGGCTGTAGAAAATAACCTAGCTAAAGTTATCCCAACTTGATTAAATTGAAAATAAGTGAAAGAAAAAACAAGAATAGGCCTGTTAGTTTCTCAAAATTTGTCCTTCTGAAATGTTGTACCTAAAGAAACTAGTTAGTAATGCCAAGTGGGTGACAGTTCGAAATCTGAGTATTAGAATTTCTTTAATTTAAATAATATCTTAAAAATCTGCACTTTGCACTGTAAGTAGAGACTGGAGGGTGTTAGCATGTTATTGAATGACTAAATCCTTCAAGAAAAGATATTAGGAGTGAGCAAAGAGAGTTAAAGTCACAGGGGAACAAAACCCCACCATACCAGATCATCAATGAAAATGGTACCTTGGGAACCAAGAAGCAGAGGGTGGAGTCAGATTTGTCAAGTTTACAGACCTACTACCTGTAAACAAAATTTGAAAGACAGTTTCTTCTGCCACACAAACAGAGTTATAGAATCATAGAATGCTTTGGGTTGGAAGGGACCTTTAGATGTCCTCTAGCCCAACCTCCCTGCAGTGAGGAGGGACATCTTTAACTAGATCAGGTTGCTCAGAGCCCTGTCCAACATGATCTTGAATGTTTCTAGGGATGGGGCCTCCAGTACCTCTCTGGGAAAACTGTTCCAGAGTTTCATCACCCTCATTGTAAAAAATTTCTTCCTTATATCCAGTCTAAATCTACCCTCCTTTAGTTTAAAACCATTACTCCTTGAATCTACCCTCCTTTAGTTTAAAGCCATTACACCCCAGAAAAGGGGGTCTGGTATGTGGCAAGGATGGGATAGAGATTAAAGATTGTGTAGATACTGCCCAAACCAAATAATTTTTTCTTCTTTTCTGTGAAGAGGGCGGTATAGATCATGGAGAAAAATAGAATCAGCATGGGAAGAATCTGTAGAAATAAAGGCTAACATTTACAAACTTGAAAAGTAAATCCAGAGTATAGTAGGCCCACAGTGGAATGATGTCTGTTATCCATCCTAAAATGCTGAAATAATGAGCAAATTAAATTTCAAGTACAGGAGCAAGTTTTTCTTAAAAGATTTGCCAAAGGAAAGGTGAGAGAAGAGCAGAAAAAAAAGTGACCTTACACCTGGCTGACCTTAGTAATATGGAAATTTTGTACACATTTTTGCAAGAAAGAATAAATAAGGGTGTGGAGATAAAATGGGGGAAATAGGATGAAAGCAATAAATACAATTTAATACAATGTGTAAGGGCTGGGGAAATGTAGGTATGATACCATCTGTTCTGGAAAGGGAATTACTGGGCTACCTAAAGGTTGGTTAGAGATTTTCAAGCATCGCAGTTTCAGCTAGCCTCTGAAAGTACTAATAATTTCATTGCTGCTAAAAGTGACATGGTCAGATGAGAAAAATATCTATACCATTATATGCACATTGTGGGGGAATTTGAGAGCTGGAGGAGTGGGGTAGAATTTAATAGCACTAGTGCCAGATCATGCACAAACTGAGGTAGAAACATTTTCTGTTATAAATTGTGGCTTATCAGTTGGGCATGAGAAAGACCATAATGTCTTGGTCAGTTGTAGAAGGATGCTGAGAGAGCTGAGATGGAGCCATGGGAAAGGCAAAAATGGTCCTCCTTAGATATGATGCAGCAGACTTAAGGAAGGATATGTAATGCAAACACCATTGTAGGAGGCACTGGTCAAAGCTCTTCTGGAGTGCTATGAACAGTCTGTCACCCATAATTAGGAAAGAGCATTGAAAGAAATCCAGAGTAGTAGTACTGGACAAAACAAAGAATGAGGGATATACAATTGCTGTCTATAAATACATCAAGGGGAGGGGAAAGAAGGGAAGGGCAATCACTAGGAAAGGAAAGAAGTTATTTAAGTTACCAGACAATGTTGTCATTAAAACAAATGGATATAAATTGAAAGTTAGTCCATCCAGGCTGGAGCTGAGTAGGTTTCCAGCCCTGAGAAGAGTGAAGTCTCTGAAACAGTCTTCTAGTAAGAATGACAGGAACAAACCACTGTAGGTGAGGGTATTACAGTACAATGGAACTTACTTGCTTGCCAATTGGATAATACGGAATTCACCTAGTTCTTGTGTGCACCATAAAGGTGAGTAGAGCCACTTCCTATTTGCCTCTCTGTCTGAGAGTTAAACAGTCTTATGATGGATTTTTCATAAGCTCATTAACACAGTTGTGTAAGGTGAAAGGACACATCTTCCGTATCTGTGAGATTCTTTGGAGTGTTCTGCCCTCTGCTTTGTACTATTGAGGCAATAGTATTATCTGAAATTTCTGTTAATTTATTGGTTCAGACAGAAAGCATGACTCCATGGCCTCCTGTGACATATTGACGTGCTACAAAACTGCGATTTTTTTTTTTTAAATTGGTTTAAAATTATGGTTATTCTGTGTGCTAAGTGTCCAACAAAAGCACAGCAATGCGACTGCAAACATATGAGATAAGAATCATAAGGTATCAGTGGATCAAATATTATTGACAGTATCTACATGATCAATCATTTTGAACTCCTGGAAAACTTTGTTAGGGAAAATCTTCCCTGCCTTATCCTTTTGGTATTACTCAGCCAAAACACTTGGGACTGATGTAGTTGATTTTATTTTTCTTTAGAGATTGTTCTATTTACATATTCTTAGTCTTGCGTGGTTTTAGTTAGATATATAATATTGACAGTTCTTACCAGATCTTTAAGAAGAATTGTAGAAGTGCTAATTGTTCTATACAAGGTTCTTTTTCCACTGTTTCCATTTACATGTGAGTGGATGCTGTTGGTTTACATTTCCTTCCTGTTTCCATAAGAAACACACACATAACAATAAGACAAGTTTTTTTCAAAATACAGTAATAATTTATACTGACAAAGATATTGGAAACAATTTCTGACATTTCAGAATCCTGTAACTGAGTTTATAACAAAGACACTAGAATTAATGTTCTGTTCACTGTGACAGATGAGACAAGAATTTGAAAAAAAAATTCTAACAAAAAATTATAACTCTGATATAACAAAAAAGACCAAATTGTTTAACAAAGATATGAACATCTCCAAAGGTTCTTATGTATGTAGCAAGGCAAAATATCGCTAAAAGGTAATAGGGCTGTAAGTCTCTGAACACCCTTTTTCCATTTAAGTTTTAAAGTAATCATTTCTCTCCTCCAGAGCAGCAGAGTAGCCATAAGATGGCAGCACTCAGCACAAAAGGCTCCTGAAACCCTAAATCCTGTTCTGTTCCCAGAAAGAGCCTGCACTCACTGGCGGGAGCGAGTGGCCTCAACACTGCGTGTCTGTAAATAGAAACCTTGCTGGCCAAGTTCAGAATAGCTCTTGGAAAGCTTCGGAAGCGTGGCTGCTTTCAGGCATTGCCTGAGCCCATTTTCCTCAGTTTTTAGCAGCTGTTCGGGTGCTGAGCTAAAAGTGCTTATCTGTTTTGCTTATTCTAGATTAACCTTATTCAGACCGTGTGTTTCAGCAAAGCACTGGACTTCTGTAGGTCTGCAAGGTCTACTATAAGATAAATTCTTTTTTTGTGTGTGTAAGACCAGAACGGAATCACTTTTTACAAGTGATTTAATCCCAGCTCAGTAGTTTAGACTTTACATCTGGATAATTCAGGCCTGAATACATTGTGTTTACACAACCCTACCAGCTTTTTCAAAAGCAAGTCCTCCCCCTGTGTTGTTGCCTAGCCCAGCCTGCTGCAGGGCTGTGCTAAAGCTTCGCCCTTCTCTTGATGCCGCTGCATCCCGCCTGTCTCAGGACTTCACTTTGGTCCTTCTGTAACGGGGTCAACAAGCCCAGTTTGCATTTAGCATTAATCTGAAGGGAGTAAGTTCCAGAAAGCTCTTCAGCTAAACCGCAGGAGGTTTGAGGTGTTGTGGCATCAGTGCTCAGCGTAGTTTCTGCCACCAGCGTGTTCAGCCTTGCATCGGCACTGAATGGAGATGCTTGCTCTACTGCCCCAGCGCCAGGCTTTTATAGCACAGGGAGAACAATGTGTACCATGTAACTGCAAAAAGCAAACAGAAACTGAGGCCAGATTCAATAGGCTGTGTGGAAATCCCTGGCATGTTTTGAGTGCCAAGGTCTGGCTGACTGGCAATCTCGCTCCAATGCCACGTGATTTTCGCACCGGTTCCACCTGATCCCTTCTGCAGTTCGGAGCTTTGATTATTTTTCTTTGAGTGTGAGAGTGTATTTGAATCTGAAAAGCAAACAAATCTTTCAAGGTGCTCACTGATGTGAAGAAAACTGAGGACAAAGGTTTGCTCATGCCCTCAGCTGGAACCAGCTGGTCAGACCTGTGGGTAAGGCAAATATGAGTTGAAAAAACCCTGGCTTGCGTGCCTGCTGTTCATTGCACAGTTGGTGAGCAAGTCCTCCTTCTTCCTCATCTTCCTCTGTTTGTTCAGGGGTAGGTTGTTGACTTCACTCTCTGCTGTCGTCTAACAGCAGCGCACTGCTCCGGAAACGAGAGGAGACCAGAGCATGAATCACGGCCTGAGTCACAAATCCCCAACACCCCACTTTGCTTAGAGCTGGAGGGGAAAAATTCCTTTCCTCTGTGTGGCTCTTTGGCTCCTGCAACCCACTGGAAGGAGCTACAGACGCCCCTCATCTTCTTCTAAAGCTGCTCTCCATTGTGCATAGCAGTGCTTGCAAACAACACCTGGAGAGGAGAGTAAGAGAGGCCTTTGCCTTTCCACTTACCTGCCCACATCTCAGGTGGGCTTTGTGGCTTACCCTAGGCAACAGTGTTTTGGTCCTAGGCCCCTAATGGGGTACGATATTAGTACACCCCAAAACATGGGAGCTGGAGTGAAGCAGCTCAGTCACTGTGTGTTCAGATCTTTGCTTACCACAGGCTCCGTGTCATTTATGCGGGACCTGAATGCTTACAGTGGTTTGTTTAGATTGATGCCGTTTTCTGTTGGAGCAATAGCCATCTCCCGCCATGCTGATTAACAAAGAAAGAGACAGCAAATAGTATCAACTGGCATTTAAAATGTATCAATCCAGATGCATTTATTTATTTTACACAGTGATTCGATAGGTGATACTATTGTTTTATATCTAGAAAAAAATTCAAGTAAAAATAAAGTAAAAAATACTGATTAGTCATATTCATCACTGAATTTCCCCATTAAATACAACTGTTCGTTAGGGATTGTTGCCTCCTTTTTAAATGTTTTTGCCAGTTGTCCCTAAAGTATTGCCACGACCTATGCTGTAGCAAAGGTAGAGACAGGATAGTCCTTCCAGCATTGCTGCAGTATTTGTGTGTGGTTTCTGTCTGTGCTGGGTTGTCCTGTGTGCAGGACATTCACACTGCTATGTGGCCACTCAAATCACCTCTAGTTCTTTAGAGACAAATCTAAGTTTCAAGCCTGCAAACTTTTTTTCAGGCTTCATTGCTTAGCTAATTGACAGGCATCCTCTGAAACATCTGTCCTTGCTGTTCTCTGGAACTGGGTCTCTCAGGCTGCTGAGGGATATATTTCTGGGTAGACTTTTTCTGAAGAAAATGCCTTCCATTTCTGCTGGCCCAAGAGTCTGGAACCACTTGACTGTGCAGCTACAGAACATATGTCTTCTTTGGGAGAAAAGTATTTTAATCATTCATTCTGTAGACTTTTGCATATTCTTCTGTTGCTATCTTTCAGGTTAAAAAATTTGACCAAAACTTTTAAAGTCTACTTTGATTCCCCACTAGAGATTGTCAGGAGCTTTCCAGGCAGATTTGATTTGGAAGTCAACCAGGAAGAGAATAAAGTCACCAGATGTTTCAAATGCAAAGCAACCTACCTCTGACCTAAGGAGTGTAGCCCTTTGCCTGTTATAGATGCATTGAGGAGGTGAATGTCACTGTATATGATGGAGAGGAGACCCCACCTCATTGCTTCCAGTCCCACAAAACTCTCAGATGAAGGGCAAGAAGAGAGAAGGGTTTTCTTAAGTGCAGAAGACACTTCCTCCCAGCTTTGTAAATATTCTGAGAATCATCTCAGCCCATGGGACATTCAGAGTTTAAATTGGTCCATATTTTTCCAGGCTTCCAGGGTGAGAGTGTGTATGAGAGGGGCATTGGGAATTAAGAGCTGGGTTGTGTGTGAGGTTGAGAGATTGCTTACAAGAATTTCTCTTCCATATGGATAGCTCTCCAGCTTCTAATTAAAATGGATTTTCCCTGCTCTGATGAGCTTGGGACATACTGATCTCTTATGTTGACTGGTAATCTTTCACTGCAGCTAACATGTCTCCTCTGCCAGGTTTTGTCTAGCACAAAAGGAACTAATTGTTGTTTTCTCTTGGGTTGGTCTCCCTGTCTGTGTAATTATATACCAGTTCATACCCTATTTACAGGAGAGGATGGTATTTTTTCTAAAATGAAGTAATTTTTAGATTTGAATGAGCCAATGATGAGGCATGCTTCTGTAGGCAAACACTTCCCATCTGGAACCTTTACAGACCCATCACCAGGCCGACTTGGGGGTTCAGCTCAGTGTGCTAGAAAAGCTCCACCATTGTTCTAGAGAAAAAAAGCCCACTATTATTAATGAAATGCAACTTGAGTCTAATGTTTTTTAAAATTTATTCCTTATTCCCTGTCACCAACATTAGCTTGCTTTCTTTCTGTCCCTCAATATTCAATGTTTGTTACTTGCCAGTTAATTTTGTTAAAATTTGATTGGATGACAGGATATCTTTCTGCGCTATCTTCATGTATCATAAGTGCCAGGTATGGGGGGAAATGCACTAAAGATTTTATCCTGTACAAATTTTATTATCTTTTAAAGAACCACAGACTTGCATTGTTAAGCATTGCCCATCCTGGAACACGAACAGCTGTTTTCTGTTCCGATGTGTCATTATAAAACTGTAACCCTGATTTCACTGAGACCAGAATTTGTTCCAAAATGAATATGTAGTGGCTGATGAAAACAATAATAATTGTGTTCTGTCTGTGCTATAAACTACCTTTTTGTTATAGCTCATTGAATTGATGCCTCTAATTTGGGTGAACAAAACAAGACTCTGTCTCACAAGCCTTATAAAGAAGGGGGACCTTGCTGTCAAACCAAGCAACGCCAGGACCCCAAAGGCTTTCACACATCCTCTTCACATCAGTGTGGTTACTCTGGATTGTGATTCTGCTCTTCTAGCATGTGTGATAGTTAAAGCCAATAAAGCATTAAATTAGTAGAGGAATTTCGTGGTCAACTTACCTTTAGATATTACACAAGATATTTGGTGACATTTCAAAACAAGAATCATCTGTCAGCTTCCTGCCTAGGTCTTCTTGCCTTGCCCAAGCTCTGCTCTTGGTACATGCTGTCTCCCTTCCTGGACCTCTCTTAACCCCCCGTGCCCTTATCGGTGAGTTTTTTATTCCCACTCTGTTCAGTCTTGTGAGCTTCTCATTGTGTGAATTTTTAAAAACCAAAACTGACCTTGATTTTTCTCTCTTTATTCCCTGTGTGTTTTTGTTGTTGTTTGTTCTGCTACTTTCTTTTCCTTCTCTGCTCTCTCCAGACAATCTGGGGAGGTCTGTTCTTAGTAATTTGCAGAAACTTAGTTATTTTATTCAGGCAAGACTTATTCAGATAGTCTTTGGCAGCCATCCCATTCAGAGGCAAGCACTTAGCCTCCAGTCATGCTGCCCTTGCCAAGACCTATATAAAATATTACCACACAAGCAAATGGGGAACTGATAATATAAACATAATTTGTAAGTTTTATGTAGGCTGTATTATTCATTCTCTCTACACTAAAAAGTTCAGTATCCTGAATCCAAGAATAAGCATTGCTAGCTGTTCAGCTGGCTGGTCCCTCATCTGGGACACTGCTGGTGTCTGGTACATTTCGATGTCTGAAGGATTGCCACCAAGTCCATTGAGCGCACGCTTTGAAGTGTTGTTGTATTACCAAGGGCTAGTAAGAGCTACAAAGTGACCTTCTACATTGAAAGGGAAAGTACTGGGTTTCAGAGCTCCATAAGGCTGTGGACATAGCAATGGTATTAAGAGACACATACACAAATGTAAATTAAAAGCAGGGAAATAGGATGCGTTGGATAGCGCTTACAGGAGGATTTTTTTTCTTAGTATGAGCAAACATTTTCAGTTGACTCTACTTCTTTTTGACCTTACATAGTTACAGACAGTGTCCTCACAGAGCTGTGTCTTAACCAGCTGAGGGAACATAATCTAATCAATGCTTTTTTCATGCCACAGGAAATTGCTGTAGCTGAACAAGTGCCTTACAAAGGACACTCCAAAGTATAGAAAGCAGTTGAAGGAGACAGGAATGTTGTTGTAAATAGAAATGTTAAGATATGGTTTCACAAGAGCCTAAGCTGTGCTAAACTCTGTCTAATGTATTCCCACCTTTCCTGCCAACTCTGCCTGTCTTTCCTGCTCCCTCCCTTGACCTGGCACTCACTCGGGACTGGGCAGCCACACGATTCAAGGGACCCACCCAGGTGAAAAGTAGCCCCCCACCTTCCCAATGGAAGGTGATTGGATTTTAATTGGATCAGTTTGAATCAGCTCACTGTTTGTTTGTACATGAGTACTGGTAGGAGTGAAGGGGTGGGAACACAAGGGCAGGGCAAAGGTAGGCTTGACGTAATCCAGCTTGAGCTGCTATGAAACTACCCATAGACTGTGTAAATACTAGTAAAATTGGATGTGCCTGGGAATATTTCCAGGCGCTAGAATGAGAATGCCTATGCTATTAAACTGTTAAAATTCTCCCTGGCATGAATTTGACCTCTTCCAATTAACACTCTCTGAAAACAATTTCTGGGCACAATTTGGTTGCTAGAATGGTCCCAATAGGCGATTTGCAAGCATAAACTCAGGTCTTTCTGTGCCAGTTGGCCTCAATGCCCAGGAATGTTCCAGGCATGTTGAGTTTAACTAGTATAGACCCATCCCTACCAGCACATCCTGCCCCAAGATTGCAGCTACCACCAGTTTGAAAAGGGAGATCTGATCCTGACAGTTCTCTTGGTGAAAGCAACCTAGTCCTTATAAGCTAACTTTGGTAGGATTTCTGACTGTAGAAAAAAAGGATACATGTTTTCAGGCCAACAACACAACTGATGAAATTATAATTTTATGCTGCAATGTGTTGAGTCAGTTGCAAACCCTTGTGATAAGAGAAGGCTTGTCCTGAACAAATGATCTTCAAAACAGATGATAGCAGAGCATAAAAGATGGGAAGAGATGAAATCTACAAATAAAAAATTTTATTTCCTTTAATAAGGTTGTAAGAAAAGCATATTTTGCCTTCATTCCAGGTGGGAGAAAAAAAAAACAAGATAGCAATAACTTGTTATATTGTTGTATCTGTGCTGTGGAATATTTGGCCACTTATTACACAGCGTTAAAGCTGACATGATTTTTTTTCCAAGTCAGTTGTAGAACTGAAATGCAATTAGTAGTCCTTCTACATACTAAAAAATCTACAACTGCAGCCTTTCCTTTTCAGTTCGCAATGTTAATAAAGTAAATGTACTTTGTATCTTGAATTACTGAAGCCAGGTCCTCAATTCTCATAAGTGATTGCTTTTTGTTTTTTTCACAGCTGCCTTTACAAGCTTCCCTCCAGATCAGGAAATCTGAAAAAATGGGATTTTTACATCTCCCCAGGTATACCCACTTGGCGATCCTATGACCTGTCTGCCTAAAGCACTCCCTCAGGGAACAATTAAAGGCATTATTTTAGAGGAGCCTTTTAAGAGTTGCTGTACACGCAAAAGCCCACTCTCTTGGCTGGGTTGCTCTAGGACCCAGAGCAACTGGGATTGACAGAGAAATCCTCACCTGAATGAATTTTCCCCGTATACCTTATAAGGAGTCCAGGAAAACAAGGAAGTGATAACCAAGTTCACGTTACTTTATGCACAGCTTGTCCTCTCTACCTGCCCAGGTAGCCCTTGTTTTCACTTTTATTCATGGTCTGTCCTGGTAGGGTTGAAGTTTCCTCGCAGTCCGGTGTAGGTGACATCTGAAAACGTACCCTCCGGGAATGTATAATTTTTACGACATTCTACCTTTACGCAGACGATAATTAACATGCTAATATTTTTTTGTCACGCAGCCAGCACTGAAAACGAATGGGGATTGAATTGCTTTGCCTCTGTTTCCTATTTCTGCAAAGAAATAACTGTGTGCAAGGTAAGGCTCAGGGGTAGGGAGATCCATTTCAAAACCATTTTTGCATTGTTTCTTGCTTGAAGTTGATAAGAAATAGCTTTCTGTCTTCTGTATTTAATTACTCCTTTCTGTTGAATGACTTTTTTTTTTTTATGACAGACTGCTGTAGGGCTACCCTGCAAATTCATCTAAGATTTATGTGGTCATTACATAGCACAACGTGTAAGAAAGAGATGGGCATTTGAGCAATTTTGGTTATACGGTTATACTAATCACTGTTTGATCTGCTGAGAAACTTACTACCATACATGTGACTGTTTCACTTGCACAATGAATTAAAATCATAACAAGTATCTACAGAGCTGAGTGAAGCAATTTTAAGCATATAGAGTGACCATAAATCTGTTCTTTTAATATCCCTGATTATGTTGGCAATGTCTTACCTGCACCATATCAGAAACACTTGTAACACTTTATCAGGTGCACTGGAGAAAACAAGTAACATGTTCTCAGTGAATGCCATCTATAAAGCGTACAAAAGTAAGTATATTAATCACCAGCAACTGTGGGGTTTTAATTTTTATTAATCTACCAATAGGAATACCTTTATGAAGGAATTTTATCAGTAACCCTAAATACGGCTAAATGTGTGCGTTTTTCATCTCCCACATTCTCTAAATGACAAGATTCTGCATAAATTGAATGATTAAGCACGTTATAAATAGTCTTTTATCTCTTGGATTTAAATTTAGGGACCTGTTCTCAGGAAAGAGCAGTGACTTGTGAAGATTGTTTGCTTTCTGGACCACATTGCGCTTGGTGTTTTGAAGAGGTAGAGTAAATGATACAAAAAAATTCAAAGTAAGACTTGAAGTGTTTGTAGTAGCTCTGAGTGATGAAGTATTGACTTAATTGGGTCAGCCTGTGGTTTTGTAATGCATGCAGTGCTTAGTGAAGCCTTCCTGGGGATCAAAAGTGGAATTCAATCTAGACTTTATGGTTGATTATTCATTGTTGGGGTTTTTTGTTGGTGGTGGTGGTGTTTTTTTTTTAAACAACCTTCCACATCTAAGGCGGAAATAAAAGTGCTATTAGAGGGTGTCAGGTCATCAGCCTCAGGGCTGGCTTACCCCCAGTGCTGATGATGAAGCACCAGACATCAAGTCAGAGACCAGACTGCATCTTACATATTACATGCCAAGCCAGCCCCTGGAAACAGAAGGTGCTCCAGTCAGTTTACATACACAAATGATTGATCTGTGGTAGATTTTAAGTATGATGATAGTGGCAGTTTTATAATCACTATGATATAGGTGTAAGTGTTTTGGCTAAAATATTGGGCTTAAAAAAATAAATCTGGATTTGTTTCCTATGTATCTGTTGCAGACTTTCTGTGTAACCCTGAGCAAGCCACTGAACTTCTATGCTTTTAAAACTTTGACCTGTAAATAATGCCAAGTAATATCTCCCTACTTCATAGTAAATATTCTAGGTCTTATTTCATAAATGTTAGCCAGCTATCACAATTAAAAACTTTCCAGAAATAATAGAGAAATAAAATGTCTTTTTTTAATTATAGTTTCTGATTTACACCTTTGCTGTTAAAAGTATTCCTTGCTTGTTTGAATAGCATAATGATGCATAGGACTAACATACTGCTTTATGAAGTAGCTGATGAAGACCAAACAGCACTTTTTTTAAAAATAAGTTTGCTAAAAATAATATAGCGGTTTGCAAAAAAATGTTACCATGGGGAAAAAACCCACCCACATTAGTGTGTTTGCAGTGGTTTTCATGTTTGTACTTAACAACCAAAACAGGATTTTCTTGAAATGAAATTTGATCACATAATTTTGACTACTGCCATGTATTTTCAGAAAACAAAAATGAAACACAATTTATTGATTAAAAAAAACCAGCAGAACTATTGAAAACTTTGGAGTAGTAAACATGTTTTTTTCTTTGTTCACAGGCTTATTCACTTGTTTGCTAGAGAAGAACACATTGAAAGTGCAAAATATGTAGGAGCTTTAGTGTCAGAGTAAACACAAGTGCCTTCAAAGAAACCACTGTTTTCTGTAGAAACACACCTTGTAATTGTATTTGAAATATGAGTTTGCCTCTTCACATATGTTTTGAAAAGCCAGCAACTCAAAGTGTGTAACTAAAGGAGATGATATGGATCTCCCTGTGAAAGTTTTATAATGGTACATGACTTTTATGTGCATGGTCTTCAAGAAGCAGTTGGTGAGTTTTGCCTGAGCAAAGACATCTGATTTGGTCTGAAGAATAGTAAACCACTGTTCCGATCAGGTGTCTCAACACTGCTTCCACCAAGATATGTAAGATCCATGATAGTTTTCAGGCACAAAGGGTGACATTTTGGTGGAAAGAAGGGTCCCAGTTCTGGTTTTAATAGGTTTAAAGTAAATTTGTTTTGCTTTGGATGGAAAGTTTTTCAGTGACTGAATTCAGAGAGTATTTGTGGCTTAATGGCTGAACCCCACGTTGCTTACCCAAATCCAGGAGAAAAGAGTGGCCCCATGGTATGAACACATCACCATCAGCCAGGAATTGAATGTTTCAGTGCTGGTTCTGCCGGGCATTGCCCAGGTTTTGGTCAAAAAGTCTTGCAGGCCAGAGCAGTTTCCAGTTCAGGAGGCAACTGACTTATTTTGAGGATTTAAACTCTAGGCATAGCTCTAGGAAATGATAATAAGGCACAGAAGCTTTTTTGTAAAACTAACCATTAACTTCACCGCTACGCAAGGGTAGTCCCTACCCTGCAGCAGTGTTGTGGAAAGAAATGCATGTCAAGTGCTTTGAAATGAGTCACAAAAATAAACTGCAAGCTATCCAACTGATATCGATAGGCTTGTGATTTCCTCTGGACAGGAGAAGGTCAAGTAGGATGCTGGGCCAAATGTAACCAAATAGATGCGGGCATGCCAGGAGCCCCGCCGGCGCTGGGGAGCGAGGGAGGGAGGCTGTGGTGCTTGTTGGGCACCAGGCAGAGTAACAAGGACTTGCTACCTGCTTCACTGAACATATTAAATGAGGAGAAAGAGTAGGTCAGAAAAAAACCACTGACTGTTCTGACACCATCAGTTTGTCACAATATTTGTAGGAGTTTATTAGCTGCGAGACCTCTTCTGTTATTAAATGATGTTGTTCCATCAACAGTTCAAAACTGTTTAGGAAAGACTGATGATTTTGCAGCATAATCCTGTAACAGAAAAACCAGGGGCTCATAGGGGCTTTGTGTTATCATTCCCAGTACTGTGAGAAGCCAAATGCAGCAAGTGGCACACTTCCCGCTCTCCAACAATAGAGCAGTTTCTCCCAGGATACCAAATTGGTGTAAGTTACATTAATTATACACCTGTGTGACATGATCCATGAAGGGCAAATTTAGATTCCTGTGCCACCTAGATCTCTTTCTGCACTAGTTTTCACTAACTTGCACCTTTGTTTCTGTTCCCTGCATTGGGTTGACCTTTTGTCAGCCAGGTGCTGGTGGCTGGTCAGTAAATACATTTAACTCATCCATTCCTTCTTCTGTTTGTTTTAGAATTACACAGACTCGGCTGGAATTCATGGGAGGTGTGATACCCCAGAAAACCTTTTGTCAAAAGGATGCCAGTTGAATTTGATTGAATTTCCCATTTCAGAAGTAGAAATTCACAGAAACAAGCCCCTAACTGTAGCGACCCAGAAGAACAATTCTGATGTCACACAGATTTCTCCTCAAAAATTAACTCTCAGGCTGCGACCAGGTAAGTCACTCAGCTCATAGATGTGGGATATCTTTTTTTCAGCCAATGTGATATTTCAGTGTATCACATTGAGATGTACTGAGATGCACACTGAGAAGCTTCTCAGACTGAATGGTCTGAAATAAATCGTGATAGGGTAAAGATAAAATGCCCCTGTTGGGTCCAGAATTATCTGTTGACTCATCAGATGGGAGCTAGGTTTGACTGAGTTCAAAATACTCTCAGAAGTGCTGGCTACATCATAAAAGTAAGGATATATTTTTCTCAGTTCTTCTATCCTTTTGCCATTGAGGTGGCAGTGAGAGAGTGGACACCCCACACCCTCTCCCCCAGCCCTGCTCCTGTGCCTCTCCCCTGCAGGTCTGGCAAACAGCGTATCTCAGAGGCAGCATAAAATCTTGCTTTGAGGATTTACAAGGTACCAGTGACATTTATGGAAACACTCCAGACCTACTTTGGGGTCCTTAAGATGTGAAATTTTCCTGGAGAAAATTTGGAATAAAGAAATGTAAGACACACCCAGTTAGGTCATATCCTACTGTTGAAACTGAGAATAAAACCTGTCCGTACACTCTGGTTTGCTTTAAATTTCTAAAGTACATGGTATGTCCCATAAGTGCTACCTTTAGTTTTAATCAGCTCCATATCTAAATTTTCTAAAGCTGCATAGTGCCGAAGTGATGGTCTCATATTTTGAAATTACAGCAATCAGTTGTAAATCTATGGCTATGGCTTTACTGAAGAACAGTTTAGAAAAAACACTAGAACAGCTTTTAATTTTTCAAACCTCCTCTTTGAGATTTTAGTTGACAGATAATTTTTTTACCTTTTTTTTTAAAATTCTACTGATAATTGAAATGCTACATAATTTTCACCATATATTATATAAGATTATGAACAACTTGGTGTTGCTCATAACTTCTATTTAGAAGTGCTGATATGTATTCCATTTTCCCATGACCTTCACAGGACATGAAGAAACAATACAGATCAAGGTTCGCCAAACTGAAGATTATCCAATTGATCTCTATTACCTCATGGATCTTTCAGCCTCCATGGATGATGATTTGAATACAATCAAAGAACTGGGTTCAACTCTTTCCAAAGAAATGTCAAAACTGACAAGCAACTTTAGACTGGGATTTGGATCCTTTGTTGAAAAACCAGTTTCACCATTTATCAAAACTACAGCTGAAGAAATAAACAACCCTTGCAGGTAGGCAGGGAAAATACCTACTTCTGTTTGCATGCCAACATTAAGTCATAATATTAATCTTTGGGATAAAATTCAATTCAGTAGCCTCATTGGAATCTCTGCCCTCTTCCAGCTGTAATTGAGTCAGTTTGGGAAAGAAGATTTGTTTCTTCTAGTTTTGCATTCTGATCATTATTCTGTTGAGTCTTATGTTATTTGGAGAGTGGGAATGATGCTGCTTTTTAGCTTTTGCTGCTAGTTACAAACATGCTTAATGTGTTGAAAAACAGGTATGCAGAATAATTAAGACTTTTTCTTTGATTTGCTAGAATATACATATATGTAAGAATTTTATGACATCGCTATACCAAGAAGGTGCAAACTCAAACCCAACAGAGAATAGCAGTTTCATTTACCCATCAATGTTGTTTTCCTGGTTTTTGCCCTTAAGGTCTAGCAGTATCCCCCAAATCCAGGCTGCCCTAGCCCCTTCCTAACCTACGTGGAGGAGAAGCTGTGCTCTGCAGCCTGAAGCAGGACTGCAGCAGCTTGGTGGTGCTCTCTGAATGTCATTAAGGGACTACAGATCCTAATGTGCTTCTGAATATGAAAACAAGGTATAGCAGGGAGCATGTCAAGGACTGCACGCTGTTAACTGGCTGAATTACTCCACTCTAGGAGGCATTTCCCAGGCTTTATGCAGACCTTTTTGCATTGCTCACCTCACTGGATGCTCTACGATTCTCTTACATTTTTCACTAGATCTGTCTCAGACACAGAGATACATGACCAAAAACTAATCCAGACAGGCCTATGAAGTGGCCATTGTAATGATTTTTCATCCTGTATTACCCATAAGCTGTCTCACTTATCTTGTAGAAGTGTACCATATGAGTGCTTACCCACCTTTGGATACAAACATGTTTTGCCACTAACAAATGATGCTGAAAAATTCAATGAAATTGTGAAAGGACAGCGAATCTCTGCTAATATAGACACTCCAGAGGGAGGATTCGATGCAATTATGCAGGCAGCTGTTTGTAAGGTAATTAAAACTTCTAGGTATATATAATATTCATTATTCTGTATATTACCACATCTAGTACTATATGGTTGTATTTCAAAAAAGCAGATCATTATTTTTCAAGATTTTTTTAATGCAGTCCAAGAGCCTCATTAGAGTTGTGTGAAAATACTTTTGGCTGTACCAAGTAAAACATGCATATTGCAATATTTTAGTGTTTCTTTTTAATTGCCAGAGATTAAAAAAAAAACCAAAAACAACTGTGTAATTACTGGGTCTGTTTTCTTGACTGTTTTTTCTTCAAATATTTTTGGTTAACTATATTTAGAGTAGCAAGCAGATTGACACAAACATGGCCAGCCCCTGTTATTAAACACAGGAATGAGGAGACAAAATGTTAGCCAAAGACAATGGAATGAACATCATCTCTTAAGAGATGTTGTGATGTTTTTGACACTCCCTTTAAAATTGTTCCCTTCGTTTACTTTGAGATGCCATTCTCCCAATCCTGTGCTACTTTCCTACATTGTGAGTGCAATACAGCCTGCTAAACTAACGTATTTTAAATGACAGGACAAAATTGGATGGAGGAATGATTCTCTACATTTGCTGGTGTTTGTGAGTGATGCTGATTCACATTTTGGGATGGACAGTAAACTGGCAGGGATTGTTATTCCTAATGATGGAAACTGCCATTTGGACCACAATAATGAATATTCCATGTCAACTGTTCTGGTAATTTACTATGAATTTTGTACAACTCTCATGTTCTGGAAATTAAAGACTAACATGAACATTTTAGAAAATTAATGAAAGTATACCTTTATCACTGAAATGTCTAAAAGTTGGGGATTCAGATATTTCATGTAATCGATTTTATTTGTAATTGCACATTTCAGTAAAAAGAGAACAGTGTGTTTGCATGGAGTTAGGACAGATTATAACTTGGAGAAAAGAAAGCGCAAATCTTATTGCTGCTAACCTGCAAAACACATGGAACTGGACTGACTAGTATTTCCTTCTGCAGGGAAGGCAAAATTTGCATTAATCCTGTTCCGTGTAAGGGTGTGAATTCAGGAGGAGTTCAGGAATTTGTAGGACAGTGTTCACGTAGGAGAATTTACCAGCTTAAGATTCAGTGTTCAAAAATACCAAATATATACACTATAGTGTTCAGTGTAGGACAAATACCCAGTTGCTGTAGTGCAGTGTTATTCTTTGGATTACATATATCATAGATGCTACTGAGTCAACTGTCCCAGTGTGGAGGCTGGCACTGTACTTTTCTCAGAGGGGTTTCCTTAAAAACAGGGCAAGGAAATTATACACACTATCTTTTATTTTGTATACATGTAGTGCCTAATTATAGTTTATGTTATACAGAGAATACAGTGTTAATTATGATCATTTGAATATGTTTTTCATAGGAGATAATTAGCAACTGGACGCTTACGAAAAATGGATTGATGTGGCTCTCTTCTGTTTGTTTGCAGGAGTATCCCACAATTGGACAATTAATTGACAAACTTGTGCAAAACAATGTTTTATTAATTTTTGCTGTTACAAATGAGCAAGTTCACATATATGAGGTGAGCAAACGAAAATGGTCAGTTCTCCAGTATCTGTTTTAAGGTTCACCCTTTTTCACAGGTGACACTAATTCTAGTATTAAGGATTGAATTCTGTAAGATATTCATGTAATAAAAATAGCTAAGAAACTATATATTCGAGAAAGGCTCTTTTACTTAGGAAGTGCTACTTCATATATTGATTTTTATGTTCTTAGGTAACTTTTAAATTGGATTTCAAGTTGACTCACACTAACTTTTTTTAAGGCAAGGATTGTCAAACTAAACATTGCTTAACTATTCAGTGTAATCATTACGATTAGCCTTTTGTATTTTATAAAGCTAGCGAAGGACAATTGAGCCTGTTCTTACTTTTATAAGACAAGAATATATTCTGAAAAATACATTTGCCTTCCTGCTCAACTCTGAGATACTGGGGTTTTTTTTCAGCTGACTTGAGAGTTTTATTAATTTGTCTTTTGTTTCTATGTCTCTTTCCAATGAGACAAATAGGAAAGTAGTGGCAAGATTAAAAATATAAAACATGATGGACAAAGTCCTCCTCCCTCATGTATCATTCCTCATGTCCACTGAGGGAAAACACTTTATTACAGGAATTTTTGATGTTAGGATTTGCAGAATCCTGTTCTATGAAGTAATTTCCTACTCTGTGAAGTCCTGCCATGGGAAATGGGAGCCAGGAGAGAGGGGAGAGCAGAGAAGAAGTGGTCATGGATATGCAAAATCCATATTTTTCAATAAACTGAACATTATTCATACCTGCAGCTCCATCAGTCATCTGTGCAGGCACCTGTTTTCAGCTGCCACAGATATAAGCCCTCCTGACACTTCATACAGCTTTCGGCCTGTTGGTGTTCCAGCTGTTAGCTGAGGCTGCAAGGACAGAGCTGAAAAGGGCATTTTGTTTGAAAAGAGCTCCTTGGGTACACATCTTCCTTTTATTGCTTAATGGCTTTTTGTAGTGAATGTGAGCAAAAGCCCTCAAGATAAAATGAGAAGGATATTGGCAATTCTTATTTCTTTTTCTTTTCAGTCCTGCTAGGAAGAAATCTTCACAGAAAAAAAAAAAATTCTAGATAAGAATGCAGTGAGGACAATAAGGGATATTGCAGCCTATGCTTGGCTGCCTGGCCACATACCACCGTATGAATCAAGGAGAGAGAAATTTTGCCTCCAACTGTATTCAGGTTGTTTGAGAGAGAGTCAGTAAGGGTGATTCTGCTGATACACTAAGCTTGGCTTTCCAAAGGAAAAACCCTTGCACAACATTCCTCATTAAAAGCCAAAAGTAAAGGAATGAGAAGAAAGGTGTTCCTCCGGTGTGATAACCACATGAAAAATAATAAAGAAAGGGTAAGGAAAAAGCTCCTGTGTTAGGCAGAGAGAGCAGATGAGTCCTTGAGGTACTCACCAGTATGATGGTTTTCTATTTCTGTCCTCTGTGTAACCCAGGGAAGACGCCTCAGTGCTTCTCTGACTGGTTCCAGTTGTAGAGTTGTCTTGAGTAAGACTAATACTTCAGGTGTTTGACAAAAGTTACAGGAGTCACATCTTTCATAAACTGATTCTCAGATTACAGCCTTGACAAGGGAGGAAACATTCCACCTTGGAGCCCTGACTGCCTGGCTTTTTTAAAGACTGTATTGAATATTGAGCTGAAGCATGAAAATTTAGGTCAACAATAGTAGGAGTCAATCACTTACAAATGCAGTGGGATTTTATAGTCATAGCATAGTTTAGTTAAAATTTGTGTTTTTAAAAACATTTACTAAATCTCAATATTGCTCAACAATTTCTTAGTAGGGGCCCAATTAATGACAAGTGAATTTTTTTCACTGATTTTAATAGGAACTGCATGAATAAGAGCTGTTCTAGGAGGTAGTTTGGAAGTATCTCTGTGATTTACAAAGCCTTATTTTGTCCAAAGAAACTTCTCTCTTACTGATGGCATTATATTTTCCCTTGGAAATTGCTGGTGGTCACCCTCAGAGTTGGCCAACAGTATTCTTATCAGGGGTTTTCTATTTCAGTATCCCTGTGTCAGTGTTATATCAGTATCAAAGTTATCAAGTGAGCACCATTTGTTCACTGGGAACACTAAATGAAGATTTATAGCTAACAAAAAATGCAAGCCATTGTTAACCCAGCTAGGGAACGGTTTGTTCTTGTTACTTTCTTTGTTAGGGAAAAAAAAAAGTGCGGCTATCTTCTATCTTGTAGTCTATATAGTAATCCCATTGAATATATCCTATCTGCTGCTTTCATCTTTTCAGTAGTGCTTTCTGTCACTTGGACAGCTGTAGCTGTTATGGTCTGCTTTCTGTCCTGTAGGTGATATGGAAAATCAGTGAAAGCAAGTACAAAAATCATATGTAAGTCTCACAGTGCAATTTTTCCACACTACAGTATACTTTCAAGGGTATATGTAGGACCTGTAAACAGGACAATAATGTCATGTTTTAATCTCTGTGATTTAAATTTGTAATATCAGTGTGAATAACCAGGTATTCGTGTATAAGAATGTAAAAAGAACAAAGCAAGACAATGAGAGTTACTCCTGTGTTAAGGCCACTGCTCAGGTAGCCCAGAAGAGCTGGGAGAGGACCCTAAACTGGCACTTGGGCACCACCATTAAGCCACTCTTGTCTTAGGGTTTTACTTACTTCTTTGTAAAAGCCTCCATGATGGAGATTCTGCAGTCTGCCTCAGAAAATCCTCCCAAACTTAATTATCCTGTGAGGTGGAAAGCCTCTCCCCAAACATCTCATCTCAAATCTACTTGAACTCAGCATCTAACTATATCAGATCCCAAAATTGACCATTGCTATTTATAATTCAGTTCTTGGGGACAAACGTAGATTAAAAAGGACTGTGAGGACTTCGAAAGCACCTTTATAAATAGACCTGATAGATTCCATTAGTATTAAGCACAGTGTTCAGACTGTCAAATATATTTTTTATATTTCTAACCCTGTATAATCCCCAACAGTTTAGCCCAAAATAATTCAGTCATTTAATATCCTTGATCTTCTTCAACTGAACTTTCAGTTTATCCACATACATGTATGTGTATTATTATCTAACACACAGATATTACGGATTGCACAAGCACAGAATATGTATGCTCGTAACATAGCTGGTGTTAGTTTTGATCCCTCCATGCAACCAAAGAGCTACTGTACAGCAATCTAAAAAAGGGGGAAGGTTTAGGTCCAATGCTCCCCCTGACCACAAGAACTTTAAAAATGTCACTTGGAAACATTTATGAGGCCACTCAAAACTAAATGCAAGAGAGGGAAAAGTTCCTCACACTGAGCCCTGATAATTTGAGTTTATTTATAAAAAGGATTTTTTTTTTCCCAAAAAAGGTCTTTTAAAATCTATTCACATATGTCAAACTTTTTGCATCATTAGTCTCAGCTGAGTCTTACCAAAGCAGCAGGGAATGTTTTTGTTCTGAAAGCTATTCATTTAAAAAAAAACTGTGAACATTGCAATAATAATGATATTTTGATAAACTGTGTAAATCCTATTTTGGTATAAAAGAAAACACCAGTCTTTAAGGTTTCATGAAATAGTTGTTATTATTATTGTTTATATTATTTGTTTTCAAGCAGAATTCTTTAAAAATTTATTCAGATTTGGATGAGGGGAAAGAACCCCTCTTTAATCCTGACTAAGCAGCACTGCTGTTGAAGAAGAAACTACTCTTTTGTGAACAAATTATTTCTTTTTATATTACAGGAGAATACAGCTTGAAAACTGGGGACTTCAGTCTGTATTTCACTGCTGAAAATGGAACTAAAAATATTCTAGTCTCCACACTTGTACAGAATTTCAGATTTTTATAAATTTGGCATGACACTCTATTTATGATGAAAATTCTTCTATCATTTACACTGATAAAAATTAGACATAACCCCACTGAACTCAAATACATAATTGTCAAATTTCAGTAACATAAATGAGAGTATCTCTATAAAAAGGCAGTTCACCTTTTAATGAATATTTGCTCAAAGACTCCATTCCATGACATTCTTTGGATGTTTTATGATAGTAGCACTCCAAAAGCCTCATCTTATTAATGGTTAAACAGAAATATTTGCTAAAAGGTAGGATTTAACCAATGGACTGGAGATGCACACTTAGACTGGGCTTGCAACGTCATCCTTGTATCACCATGCAGAAAATTTTTGTTCAGAGAGGAAAGATAAAACAAAGTCTTCAGAACAGTATATCCCTGCTGTTTGTTTTGCATGCCACAGATTAAAGGGTGCTATACTTTAAATTCCAGGTTTATCGTCTTTTCTTACAATTATCTCTGGAAAGGTCCACATCTACAGAATGCAGAGTTTCTATATTCCAAGAATCCTTGAGAGAGCACTAATCACAGGAGGAGTCAGGAATGCAAAGTCACCAGCTGTAACATAAAATGCAGTTAATCCCACTGATTTACCATAGCTCTTTAGAAATCTAATGAATGATAAGTATTCCATACATAACATATAAAGTAATCATAGGGCTTGTGGAGATGTGAAGTATAAGAGGGATATAAGGGTGTCAATAGGTCTCTGGAATTTTTTAAAATTAAAATAACAGCATTGATATGATAAAATGCAAAGGAAAATGAATGCTACAATGTGCATTTTTAATGATGAACATTTATTATTTTCCAAAGGCATGGGTACAAGCAAGAGAAGTTCATGTAGTGAACTTGGTATTATCTAAACAAACTATTGTAGTAACCAGGCAGGATAAATTTTAATCAAGCATATTTAAAATCTAGCTGCTAGATGTCATGTTAGCGTCACAATGCAATTTAATGGAAAAAGAAAGGAAAACTTATAACTGAAATCCATTGTTAAATTGACAATATATTATTAACATGAAGCCAACATACAATCAATCACAGCCACAGACCACTGGGATACATGTGGGGTCTTACACCCATCACAAACCAGCAGCAGTTTTTTAAGGGCCTTTGTTCAAAGTTCTTGCAGCCCTTAGTTTTAACTTCTTAAATTCTGTGCCCTCACTAACCAGAATTCAAGATGCTCAGTAAATTGCAAAGATAAAAAAGTGACTGCTGTTATTGAATGTAGAGTCCAAGACTCTCAAACAGTACAGCAACAGTAGAGCACCTGAATCTGGTTTTGGTTATTTTTATTAAACACAACTGTGGATAGAATGTGTCTTCCTTCTAAATTTAAAAAAATATAGCTGAAGAATACTATAGTATCAAACTTCCAAGCAAACAGAGGTGATTTAGCAATATATGTCCCATTTATTTTCAGTGAAACAGCCACAGGACTTTTTCAATAGAACGTGTGTCATTGAGTCTGCAAGGATCCTTGAAAATGTCACTATTCTTTATTTTAGTTGGGTCCAATATATTTTATTCTTTTCCAGATGGTAGCTCCTTGTTACCTACCTTGTCACTTAGTCTTTTTTTTTTATGCTTTACATTTTTCTTAATATATTTTCAGAACTATGCAAAACTTATTCCTGGAGCTACTGTTGGACGACTACAGAAGGATTCTGGAAATATTCTCCAGTTGATCATTGCTGCATATCAGGTAAGGTGGTTATAATGTTTTCTTCCTGCATGTCTATATTTCCAAAATTAGATTGCAATTTGGTAAACACAAGTGTCTTTGATTCTTTTTCCACACTAATTACAAGAACAATTTTTTTTATGCTTAGGTGCTGACTTATCAGGAAAAGTTTTGTTTACTCTGAGGATTAAGTGAGCACAGAAACAGTAGTTTTATTTGTAATTTATGCTTATTAATCTCTACTGAAATGAACTATAGAACTATATCCAGTTTTTGTGGTTTTCCAGACAGAATTCCTACAATATTCTGTCATTGCTTACTTGTGCTGGAATGCTAAATTCACATCAGTGTTTAATCTGTCTTGCCTTCTTCATAGCCCTCTATTTCACACCTACTCTTAAGCCTTCTTTAATATAGGTATTCCGGTCTCCCAGTTCAATACTTCTACAGGGACTCAACTCTCTTCCCATCAGTAGCTGTCTCCAGAGCTGATGTGCAATTGCTCTGCAGGAATATCGGGGGAAGAAAGCGCTATCCTGTGCTCACTGCTCTTCTCTGCTTTAGCAATTTGATGCTGCCCCTGTGAGGCTGTTCTGAGTTTTTTGGACAATGCAGGAGCCAAAATGGGTTATTTAGATAATACCAAGACTTGAATGTGTTTGTTTAGATAATACCAAGAAATACTGTAAAGATGACAGGAATATAAACACAGCTCTACTCTTCAGAGCTTTACTTGTAAAATGCATCCTGACTGCCTGGTTCTGTTCTTTCTGGGGAATGTTTTTAGACAGTTTTACACATCTTTACACAGATATATTAATTTACATATATGCTGATACACCGTAGATTTCTCTTTTCCCTCTCAGCCCCTTTTTATTAGAAACCTGCTTTACCAGTTGGCTACAATTCAAAAAACTCTTTGCAAAGAGCTTCTATTTTTTTCCTTACCATTTTTTTCCCCCTGTTCTTCCTCCTATCAGCTGAATAAGACAATCATCATTATGCCCCAAATTATTTTGGTCTTAATGATAGGAAAGCAAACCAAATTATTCTAACTCTTATAAAAGCAATACAATTGGTGAGTTATTTTTTTTAAATGAAATACAAAGTACAAGAAGATTTTCTCTCCTCAGGAAAGTTAAATAAGCGAAGAACTTTTAGGTTAATCTTGGGAATCCACACATTGTAATAAACGGAGGGGGAGGAACCTTTACATGAGCAAAGCTATTGCTAAACACCCAGTGGCACCAGGATTTCACTTCTGAAGTCCAACCTGTTGTTAGTCACATCTGGTTCCTATCAGGATTTCTTGAGGCTGGCACTCTAATGTATAGACAGAGATCCCTACATTTAACAGCTGATATACCATTTTGTTGTCCAGTGAGTAATGGAAAAACATAAAATAATTGTTCCAGTGCTATGACTGGTGACTTTGCTGTAACATTGTGTTAAGTGCAGAATGGTGTTTTCTCTAATTGCAGCGTCACAGCACCTTCTGCCTTGTTGGAACACTGGAAAGGTGGAGAGTGCATCCTTGCCTCTTCCCCTTAGTGTTACCTATTATCTATGATTTTTTTTCCCTAGTGTCCTTTTTGAAGCTGCTGATATTTTCAGTCTGCATTGCCTTCTGGGGCGAAAAGGAGTTCAGTTGCACTGTGTCAAGATACAATTTTCTTTTTCTCATTTTAAACTACTCCCTATGCTTTAAAGTTTCACTGAGTTCACCTTAGTTCTGGTGTTGCAGGGTTTGGTGAATAACAGCTCTGCATTCACCTTATCTTCGTGTCTTCATGATTTCATAATATTTTATCACTGAGACACCTTCCACCCCCACAACCTTCTCTCCAAATTGGACAGTACCAGCCTTTTAAGTCTCTCTGCTGCTCCATCCCCTTGGTGACTGTAGCTGATCTTCTCTTTACCCTCCCTGACTCCATTGAGCCCTTCCTGAGATGTGGAGACCAGAAGAGCTTGCACTACACAAAACAAGGCACACTAGTGTTTATAGAGAGGCAAAATTGTGCCCTCTGTCTTGTTCTCAGCGTCCTTGCTTGTTACACCCAGGACATTGTTGGCTTTTCAGCTGCTGTGTGCTTTTAACAGAGCATCTTCCAGAACTGTCAGTGGTGACCCCGGTGCAGCTCTTGAGTTGTTTTGGCCAGAACCGGGTTCAGCTGTGCTGTTGGTAGGGTTAGGAGGGACTCTGAGCCCCGTGCTCACTTCCCTCCCGCAGCAGCAGCAGGAAAGCGGCTGCAGGAACGGCGTTCCTGCCTTCAGGTCATAACTCCCGGTGTCCTCATTCAAGTGCAGCATGTCTGGACCATACACCGGAGTTGCTCACAGGTTCTTAAAATCCCACATACATGTCAAGATGTAAAAAGTGTACAAGAAGCAACATGTCACACTCAAAATTTCCCAGAGCTTAACCTTAAATGTTAACAACCTTATTGCTTCATGGTTGAAAATCTTCCAAGCAGAAAACACTGAAAACCATCTTCTTTGAAATAAGTGAGGCCATCTGATTTTTTTTTGGACTGGGAAGGGGGAAATAAGGGTTAAAAATCACATGCAAAACAGAAGATCTAATTCCATTTTTGTCACAGCCCTCTCATGATACTCTCAGCAGTGTAATTCAATGCCCAGTGTCTCTATTTCTTTACTCACAAAGAAGGACTAAGTAACTATTTGCCCCCCAAGAGTAGAGTTAGGCTAAATCTTTTAATGCTTTTAAATTGCTTTGAGTCTTTGCTTGCTGTACAAACACAAGGTCTGCTAATACCATTCACCATGTGTTGCTATCTAAAAGCTTCAGAGAGGAAGTAAGCAAGTTAAGAAAGTCTGAGCTGTCAAAATATTTGTTACAAGGAGTTCTCATGTTCTTTCCAAGTATGATTCATTTTCTTCTGTAAGCATATTTCTGTCTGCTTTGTTTAACATTGAATTCTGCATAACTTTGTATTTCAGAGCCGTAGGCTAAAATGCATTGTGACAGATATCAGTCTGTTTGATTAAAGTCATTCCAGGATTTTAAAATTTCAGAAAAATTCCACTCTTTTTCAGTGCTTGGTCATTTCACTTCCAGGAAAATAAGATCAAAGAAATAATATATTAAAAAAGGGCAGGTAACACGAGGGCACAAGTTTGTAACACTGCTTTGTCTGTTGTTTCTTTCAGAAAAATTTTTGAACCACAAATGTTTCTCTGTGAATGGCTAAAGCTCACTATAAACTGTCAGTTATTTGTCCCCAAACTATGGCCAGGCAGCTTAGTAGATTTAAAACACCATTAGAAGTTCTCACAGATATTAATATCTAAGAAACTGGAATTTGTCACATTTTATGCATTCGTTTTTGGTGGCATTAAGGTGCTTATTTTGACCTCTCAGAACAGCATGTACCTAATGACCCAGTATAGGCACCGGGATTCAAAGCATTATGACTTCGTGTTCAGCAGCATTAAATTTTCTCTCACGGTTGCACTCAGTTTGAGCCTCATACTTTTGCGGCTCGTGGAAGAGGGACTATTTGGTGATATTTCCTGTAACATTACCAACATTCAGAGTTTTATCTAGAGGTTTGCTACATTTGGTCCTTTTGTGAGAGCCCAGCTGTTGCAAACAAATTATTTTCTAAGAATCTCCACATTGTTTCAATAGCAGATAAGCACCTAACTCTAAAACAAACATGAAAGGAAAATTGGAGACATCCAGAGCTACCACGGTTACTAACCTGATGCCCAGTGCACAATTTTACTGCTATGGCTGTGTGCTGGAAAGTGCTCTGGGTACTACATGAATGTGTCTTGCATGACGTGTTGCTGTCCTTTATTGAAGTGCTTTGATATATTGAAAAGGTTTTCCAAATGAGAAGATGTTAGACGCCCCACCCCGCAANNAAACCGTCCCCCCCCCCCCCCCCCCCAAACACAACTCTAAGACAAATTTCCAGGTAAACCAGGATACAAAAGACAGGGAGTTGTTGTTTATGCATGTTTATACCTATTCTACTTTTAGTTTGTTTTACCCAACCAGACCTTTACTCCAGTGAGTCATCCTGAATGCCTTTACTAGAATGACTCACTGAAGTAAGGTCAGCAAGCTCCTCATGCTCTGATTGAAGGGCAGGGGGTGTTTTGTAAAACAATTAAGCTGGCAGGAGTACAAAGCCAAGTCAGTGAGTCTTTTGCTCAGCAATTGCTAAGGTATTTTTGAAAAATTTCCATTTACTGGATCCACAGTCCAATGAAGTCACAGGGAATTTCCCCACTGTCTGCTATAGGCTTTGGATTAAGGCTAAATTGTGTAAGTAAAGTTGCTATAAAATATTTTAAAGAGTTAAATATATAAACCTGGTAGGAGAGAGTTCAGGAAGTAAGTTATTCACTTAATAAATGCAAATTTGATTGAACAAATTGATTTAAGAAATAAGAATGCTGTTGAATACAACTTGAAATAGCACTGACAGCTCACGAAGCAAGAATTTCCATTGGGAGAAGAAAGGAAGGGAGCGAGCCCCTTGGCTGTGGGAGCTAACCATGGGACTCAACACTGGCTCTGGTCCTGGAAACATCGGGCTAACTCATGGAGGCCCCGCATGGAGGCAAAACTGAGCTCAGAGCTTGCCCTGCCGTAAGAGAGACTTTGAGGTTTGATTCTAGCAAGAGAGATAAAGAGGGAACAATATTGACATAGGCTGGCTAATCAGGAAAAGCCCAGTGCTAGCAATGTAATCTCGGACACAAATACATTCCTCAGTAAGACCAGAGCTAAAAGAAAACCTGTATCGGTCAGCACAGCACTTAGTGATGAAAGATGATTTAATAAAAGACTGAATTTATTCTCCTGCAAGGGCAGGAAATAAGCCCCGTGATAGCGGATATTAAACTGATACCACCATTGCTTTCCACTGAATGCCGTTTCTGTCGGCACTTGCTTTGTTTTTCTCATTCCCCATTTTTCTTGCAACCGAGAAGTCCATAAATAAAGTGCCAAAGCCACAAATTTACTCCTGCGTAAGTTGGGATAAGATACAGTCCATGTTACACAGACATGGAGCATTAGCAGTGTTTGGCAGTGTTATCACTCCATTCATCTCACACTTTTTTCCTTAAGGAGCTGAGGTCCGAGGTGGAGCTGGAGGTCTTGGGAGAGACAGAAGGGCTCAATCTCTCTTTTACATCCATCTGTAACAACGGGACCTTTTTCCCACATCAGAGGAAATGCTCTCATGTGAAAGTGGGAGACACAGTAAGTAAAGAACAAATTCTCAAAAGACATGAAGTCCAGAGAATTTAGGACACCAGGGTAGAGAGTTTGCTCTTTATTAAATAACCTTCCTCCAAACAAGTTCCAAAAAAGCAGGCCGTACCTATGACCCTCTTGCTCTGTCCTCTGCATGTGCTTGCAGAGTACTCGGCAGACCTGCAGCTTTGAACAGCCACCATTTCCTCTTCCAGGTCTCTTTCAATGTGACTGTAAGTCTCTCCTCCTGTGAAAGAAACAGAAGGCATATTGTGATAAAACCAGTGGGGCTCAGTGACATGCTGGAAATGGAAATTCATCCCCAATGCAGCTGTAACTGTCAGGCAAAGGCCGAGATGAACAGCCCAAAATGCAACAAAGGGAAAGGATCATTCGAGTGCGGGGTGTGTGTCTGCAGCCCGGGGTACGTGGGGCCGCACTGCGAATGCGATGAGAGCTCCCTCGGCGCCAGCTCCTGCAAGGGCTCGGCGGAGCAGAACTCCTGCAGCGGGAGAGGCGACTGCTACTGCGGGCAGTGCGTTTGCCACCCATCCCTCTACGGAAGGGTGTATGGGCCACGCTGTGAATGCGATGACTTCTCGTGTGTGAGACACAGAGGGCTCCAGTGTGGAGGTATGATCCCTTGATGCCATTTTCGGCGTCTCCATTTTAGAGCTTTATTGTCTCGTTCTTCGCTACGAGCTAGTGAATCTGTATTTTCATCATATATTCAGTTGCAATCAATTCTGTGTAAAGTGTAATTTACTATTTCTGAATGATCTTTAGATCTAAAACAAGAAACGATTTTTAACCCTGTTTTCAAACTTATAAATGAGACACCTTTAACCACTCCATAGCTAGTCTAAGTTGGCATGATTTTATTGGAGCGTATCGGCTACCATCACACTGGGTCAGACTTTTAGTGGCTCTGGATTGTAGCTCCAAGGAAGTTTAGGTAAGTATATTGACATACATAGGTGTTAGAGTACAATTTCACTCTGACATAATTATCAAAGCATAGCCATCTAATTAAGATTATTAATTAAAATAATCTTAATTAATAAGTTTACTCTTAATTAATAGCTTTTAATTAATTGATCTTAATTAATAACTTTTAGGATAATTCTGATATTTTTATTATTTTAACCAAGTAACCTCAATGATTCTTGGTTTATCTTAGTAAGATACAATCAGAATTTGAGAACTTGTATTTATAACCTTTTCCTGGGCCATACCATTTACAAGTCAGAAATGATTCTATTGAAACAATGGGAATAGCATTACACTGGCAGGAATCAGCAATGAGATTGTGCTGAATAGACAGGCTGAAATTATGCTGCTATAAATGAAAGGGGACTTACCCATTAGATTGTGCACTGCTGGGAGATAAGATCTGTGTGGAGGACTTCAGTGAAGAGAATGGAGCTGCACTGGCTTACAGCCAGCCTAAGCGAAAATTTGATCCTCTGGCTTAAAACTTAAAATGCTGGGGGAGGAAGGAGGATGTTTGAGAGTGAGAAGAGTTGGAGGGGGGAAAATATCTGCTGTTAAGGAGAATGATTTTAAAGGCCATAATTCAGATTCTTGTTAAGAGATTGATCTGAAGTATAATAAATGTTCCTTCCAGGCAACGGTGACTGTGATTGCGGGGAATGCATGTGCCACGCTGGATGGACTGGTGAATACTGTAATTGCACAACTGACACCAGCGCCTGTATTGCTGAGGATGGGACGCTGTGCAGTGGGAGAGGCGAATGCATCTGTGGGTCGTGTGCTTGCACCCATCCAGGGGCTTCAGGCCAAACATGTGAAAAATGCCCACTCTGTGGTGACCCTTGCAGTTCCAGGCGGTAATGTGCTAGTTTTACTTCTCTGATGTTTGTATCATTCAGGTATCTATTTCCTATACTGCCTCAGCAGTGTGCTTACTGCTGCTACTAAAAATTGGATTTACAGACCAGAACCCGAGAGCTTCTTTGCCCTTCGAGAGGGGTAGTCATAACTTGTACATCAAGCATTTATCAGCATTACTCTTGTACAAAATAACTTTATGGAATCACCTTCAAGCAAACCTCACACTTCCACTGCTGTCCCTGGCTGTACAACTAATCAGAATGGTGGCCTTATATGATAAGATCAGACAAAAACAGATGAACCTCCTTCCAGTCCACAGCACAGAATGAAAACATCCCAGCATAGCTGCTACAGCAAAAACGAGGACTCACAGAAAAAATTGGCATTTGTATTACTGTTCTCATGCATATGAATGAATAAGGTCATGCTGCCTGCTCAAGCTTTACATATGTGCAAATTCATAGTCCAAATTCAGTTAAGCTTGGCTGAATTAAAGAGGCCCAACTGTGATAAACTGGGTCATAGACTGGGGATGAAATCAGTGGGTAGCTGTATGTCATGTATAAGTTGATGATAAATTGACTGTAAACGGTGAAGTGTCTTCTGTTCACTGAGCATACAAAATTTATGTAGCTTTCCTGCTGTGATGCATGGTGTATGCTATGGTGCATGATAGGACAAACAACCAAAAATATGTGTGACACAAAGCTGACCACTCTAAGTACACCCATGCTTATGCTTATATTACGTGAACTCTTGCAGGGATAAAGACAGTCCAAAATGAGCAGGCTTCAGTAGAAATTTAAGCAAGAAGTTGAATTGGGCTTCACAGAATACATGTTATTAATGACCCTGGTTTTGCTTGCTGAGCGCCAAGTTGCATGAATGTTTCATGACGACGCCATGTCTTCTTATTAGAGTTGAGGTCTACTTCTCTTCCATATCAGCTCTCTGCCGCTGTATTTTCATGCCTGTCATTGCATATCTGAGATATGAGGCTATTCTGTGTCATGTGATTTAATCATCATTTATGTTGGTGCTAAATTGGACCTACAAAACCAAGCCAGTTTCTTCAAAGCTTTAAGTAAAGAGAAGTTCTGCGTGCAATGGCTCTAAACACAAAGGACAATGCTGCTGCTTCACTCTGCCCAATCTGGCAGAGAAAAAGAAATATAAAGTTACACATTGGGCATTACATTAGCCTATTTAAACATGTATATTGTATGTAGTGTTAGATCTTTTCTCTCTGTTGCAGTCACTTCCCTTGCTGAAGTGCAGGGCAGGGAAAGCCAAAAAAAGAGAAAACGTTGGGAATACCTGGGTAGGGTAATCAAGAGAGCTGAAAGACCAGGTCAGAGGGGATTGAGATTAATGGCTAGGCAGCTGAGAAAAAGAGTGGTAGTATGAGAAACATGGCAAACATGACAAAACCACCAACACTGAATTTGTCTCCATGAGATAGAGGCTATCCCATTACCCGCTCGCTTTTACTATTCACCACCTCCAGAAAGAACGATAAGGTCATCTCCATCCTGTGAAGATAATCTCAGCAGCCTCAGTGTATTCCCATGGATATATGTAACTCAATGCAATAGGAGATGGCCAGGGTCTTTTTGGATGTTTTGTTGCAGTTCTTCTCTTTCCTCTTCTTTAAGCAGTCATTCCTTCAGGCTGCTTCTCAGAGTCTCAGCCCCTCAATCTGGCTGAAGCTATTTGTGAAGAATCAGCAAGATACACTTTGCATCAAAAATTTTCATATATGAATTCTGTTCATCATTTCCTTTTTCCATGAATGAACTCTGGATTTATTAAAATCCTCACTGAATTTCTGGGAAGGTTTTCAGAGACTTTTAAAGGAATTTGTTTAGACCATGTGTTTTTAAATAATATTTCTGTCATTCCACCATTAAATAAAGTAAATAATTTTCCAGTAAATTGCGTTAGTATAATTAGCATCTAAGTAAGTAATTCCTGAGACAAGTAGTCACATCCAAGAGACATCTGTAGAGACACCTGAATACTGTTTTAATACATTATCCGATGGACTTTCAACAAAGGAAGACTTATAGTAGGTGCCCCAGCTTGATCTCTCTGAAGTCTATTTCAGATATTGTTCATCTGATAGGCATTCTTTTGGCTGGTATTTAGTGTGAGCTTAGTTCAGATATTTATTTTTGAAAACGAATGTTACGTGTGAGTAACCCCATGTCTTTGATAGACCTACATGAATAATGTTGCCTGGGGTTCTGTCTGGTAGCTAATAAGCTGGGAGAGAAAAGAGGACAAGAGAGAGCTTATCCACAATGCCTTTATTCAGGTGGGTTATTTTGGTTTTGGTTGGGGGTTTTTTTGGTGGCAATACCTATCATATTTCTGAGAACAGCACAAGACCTTTTGTTTAGCTTCTTTTTAAAATGCAGATGCACAGGTACTGGCTTTTATATTGTTCCTTTGTGACAGGCAGAGATTGATGAGCCACTGAATTATTTTCCACAGGAGCTGTGTGGAATGTCACTTGGCTTCTGACGACAAGTCACTGGGAGAATGCAGTGAAAAATGCAAATTGGTTGATGCAACTGTCAGCACTGCAGAGGGTTTGTACACTCAATCTTCTTTTTCTCTGTGTGTGTGATTAGTGATAGCTTCCATTTTCAGTAATTTTATATTTGAAAGTAGCTTTGGTTTTCTGCCATGGAATTATATTAGGGATCATAAGGCAATTGCTGTCTGTCTACGGTTCTCCTGTGGTAAGCAGGAAATGCAGATCAGGGCTGGTATTACCCCTCCAGGTTAATTAACTCATTGGATCACGCCTACTTTCTAAGCAGTTTATGTAAGAAAGGACAGAATTTAATAAATACCAGTCCCTGCAAATCAGTGGCTGATGAAAGCCCCTGAGGTTAAGTCACACCTGCACCGTGAGTTCCAGTGTGGCTTCTTTTACCATACAAACACAAAACTGACTCTAGTTCTTATGTAGACTCTTGATTACAGTCAGCAACCAGGCGCAGACCTTTAACCTGTGGCAAAGACGTTCTGCTTCTTGTCAGGTTTTATTGAGATATTCCTAGTATCCTAGAGGCTAAGCACATCCTTCAGTTGCTTGTTGTAATTCAAAACTGCCCTCCATCAATGGGAATTTCTGGAGTAGGAATTAACCTTGAATAAAATAGTACTCTCGGAAAAAAATAACTTGAAATGAAATACTACATCAGAGTCTTTTTCTTTCCTGTAGAGGTGCTTGCCTGTACAGTAGGAAGCCTGTATTTATTCTTACGCCAACTCTAACCCCAGTCCTATGGCAAAATGCAATTTGTTAAGTGAGGCAGGACATAGCTGCATTATATCCACACCACATATGTAAACATAAGCATTAAATCAGACAAATGTAAAAGTTAGGATGCAGAATGCCATATGCACATCTAAGGATTGTGCCTGCATACTGTTGGAAGCCCATCCAGAGCTGCATGCATGCATAAATGTCACTGATAAACATCTTTATAACAATGCTACACCTTTTGCTTTTGATGACACTATTCCATAATATAGAGCTCAAAAGTTGCAAATATTACCCTTGTAAGGAAAACTAATTCTAATTTTGTATTTTTATTGAAGTTATTATTATGCTTTGCATTTCTAGACTTCAGTATTTGTTTATAAATATAAAAATGTCTTAACAGGCTTCAAAAACATATGAATACTTTTATTATATCTGTGTAGTTAGTAAAGTTTTCAGGTTGCTGTTGCCAGATGGCAGATATTTGTAGCTAGGAAGATATAAGACATTCTGCTTTCAAATATAATGAATACTAATGAAGAGCAGGAACAGTCACTTGTATGGCTCTGGTCCCACATGCAGAGGTCACAGGAATATGAGCATGACAACATCACCTCCTGTTCCTGATTATTTTCTTTTTTTCATGTCCTGTGCTTCCCTGATTAGGACTGTCAGCTAATTCTTTAGATTTAAAATTTATTTACAGCAGTTACAGCAACTACTGTAGTGAAGTCTGGACAACCATTCCCATCCCAACCCC
>VZTL01028130.1:0-22882 GCA_013400535.1 Scopus umbretta | reverse complement strand
AAAAAAAAAAAAAAGAAGCAGCTGTTGCAAACTATGTTTCATCTTAAATGCTTGTGTAATAGCTGAAAGGATTGGTTTTGTCATCAAGGTAGCCTCATTAAGAAGTCCTGAGGGGAAAAAATAATCTTGAAAACAAGAATTTCTTTAAAAATCCTAAAATCAAAATGGTATTACCAAAACAAACAAACGAACAAAAAAAATTAAGTGGCATAACTAGACCACCACATAATATTTAATACAGATTATTGAGCAACTTCACATCGCAGCTTACTGCTGCTTTTTGGTTTATATTTCAGTTCTTTAATGCTTCAAGGCTTTTTGAAAACTAGAAATAGCTCTCAGTTAAATAAAATATTAGCACTTAAAGATTTACTTTCTTTTTTGCATGCCTACATTGCAACACAATGACTAAAGCTGTGTAGCAATAAAAAAAGCACAGGCTTTACATTTTCCTGTTTCCTGGGAACGCCTGTTTTAGCCTCTGAGCCGTGCCTTTCGCCTCCTCTTGCTTCAGTTCTGTGGGTGCCTGGGGTTCTCTTCCCGCTCGCCTGCAGCAGGGTCCCTGGGGCGGCCACAGTGCAGGCAGCCTCTCGCCTGGGGATCCAGCAGGGCATGGGATGGCACAGCAGGTCTGGGGGTGCTGATGGTTTCACATTTGCTGGGCTTATCTCCATGGCAGGCATTGCTTTTGAATATTTCTTTTCACCCATTTTTAATATTTCAATATTAAATCGGGCTAATCCTCCCTTTGCCAGACAAATGTAAAAGGAGCCCTTGTTGCTCTACTCACTACCCAGGAGGAACCGCAATTCCTAAAAAGCGGCTCCTGTCACCATCCCGGCCACAGGGCACCAGGCTGCTCCTGCCACAAGACTAACAAGGACAGTTACCCTTTCCTTGGAGAATCTGACTTTTTCCTACCCCATAGCATTGACATCACACAAATTCCCAGTGTAGCAACAAAGGGGATGCTGGAGCCTGAATAAACCTCTATATCAGCACTGCTCTGTTGTTCTGACTCAAAGTGAGATGAAACTGTACAAAAAAAGCCATTTTGTTGAGCAGCAGACAAACAAGAAAGGGCATAATGGCATTTAAATTTACAGTAATTTTTTTTTGTTGTCGAATCTTTTATCTAAGTATCTGATAGGAGACAGTCTTTCACACTTCGAAGCTCCAGCATGCCACCGTTACCCAGATCTTCTTCCAGTGCGACTCCAGTGATTTCAAACACCATTGAAATTAATAGAATTAGGCTGAAGGCAGAAGAGGAAAAAATATAATCATAGAATCATTAAGGTTGGAAAAGGCCTCTGAGATCATCTAGTCCAAAAATCAACCCAACACCACCATGACTACTAAACCACGTCACAAAGTGCCATATCTACATGTTTTTTGAACGCTTCCGGGGATGGTGTCTCCACCACTTCCCTGGGCAGCCTGTTCTGATGTTTGACCACGCTTTCAGTAAAGACATTTTTCCCAATATCCAGTCTAAACCTCCCCTGGCACAACTTGAGGCCATTTCCTCTCGTCCTATTACTAGTTACTTGGGAGAAGAGACCAACACCCTCCTCACTACACCCTCCTTTCAGGAAGTTGTAGAGAGCGATAAGGTCTCCCCTCAGCCTCCTCTTCTCCAAACTAAACAACCCCAGTTCCCTCAGCCACTTCTCATAAGATTTATTTTCCGCACCCTTCACCAGCTTCGTTGCCCTTCTCTCGACACGCTCCAGCACCTCGATGTCCTTCTTGTAGTGAGGGGCCCAAAACTGAACACAGCATTTGAGGTGCAGCCTCACCAGTGCCGAGTAGAGGGGCAGGATCACTTCCCTACTCCTGCTGGCCACACTATTCCTGATACAAGCCAGGATGCTGTTGGCCTTCTTGGCCACCTGGGCACACTGCTGGCTTGTGTTTAGCTGGCCGTCAACCAGCACCCCAGGTCCTTTTCTGCCGGGCAGCTTTCCAGCCACTCTTCCCCAAATAATGATTCACTGCAGAATGCAGAAAATTATACAGGTGTAAATTACAGGAGTTTACCAACATAGGCAAATTTTTGTGCTGAGGAACTGAAACTAATCTATGCAATAGTCTCTCTCAGTGATCCCTCATTCTAAAAAAACATTAGAGAAATAAAAATACTAACCTCGAGCTGGATTCTTAAGAGCTTGAACTGGTATCTTTGCTTTCATATCTACATCTTTGCACATAGTCAGATTTCTGCTCCCCTTGGTCTCAAATTATGACATTAAATTAAAAATTACCATTTATAAATAACTAATATATTTGCAGTTACTGCCTTCTGAATGATATTTGGAACATGCCCGCAAGTTTTTCTCCACCTTCAGGATAGCTAAGAACTACCCTTTTCCTTCTTTTCTTTTTTTCTTAAAAAAAAAAAAAAAAAAGCAAAAGCAAGCTAATATTCTTTGGATCTGCTTGTGTAAAAGAGTTGGGAAACAACAAATATTGCAAAACTTGTGACAGTGTTACTGGAATCATGACCTGGCAATGAGTGCCATTAATTCAGTACACTCAGTCTGCAGTTTGTGGCCCTTCTAACAAAAAACAAATCTTGTTAAATCAGCCAGTCTTGTCTGCCTGTCACCTTGACAGATAATATATTGCTCTGCCACCAAGGACAGGCAATAGGTTAAATACAAAATTATCACAAAATCAAGAGCATGTTTCAATTAAAATCCAACCAGATGTGATTCTCTTTTTATAACAAGCAGAGAAAAGGACTGTAGGGTAGTCAACTATTTATACTTTCCTATTTCCTGTGGTGTTTAATAGTGTTTTCTATAAGGCTAAACCTTATGATAATAAGAAATATGAAAAAAAAAAAAGAAAAAAATGAGCACTTATTTCTGTATGTACCATAGGTTCTTTAAAATCCATGTTGCTGTCTGATTCCTACTTTATATTTCATTACTCTTCATATTAAAGTTTGGGGACTTAAGATTTTTAGCACAGCTGCTTATGAAATTTCAGTAAGAGTTTTGAATGGGTAAGAAGTAATGGAGACTGACAATTATTTTTAAAGACATATTTGAGATGTTTACTGCTTTTTCTTACCTCTAAAAATAAAGTCTAAGAAGTTTTCCTAAAAATGTATTGAAAAGCATATCTAGATTTCCAATGCTATTCAAATCACGGGTTATATGGAAACAAAATAAGCGTTATTATTGCACACAGTTATATTGTCAGATATTTTTGCTCTGTAAAAATATTATATAATGGTTATGCTCCAAATTATATCATTTCTGGCTCTGGACCTATAGTCTTGATCTTCGATCGTCTTATTTGCTTCATATCGTTCCTCACAGCCAGCTTCCTCCTGTCTCCCTGTTCCCTTTGAATGAACTTTGCTCAGCAGAAAAGGTTTCCCAGTTAGGAATCATCTGGGAAAAAAAATGGAGTAAGTTTTTGTCCAGATCTACATTAAATGGAGAGACAAATAAATGGGGGCAGGCTGTCATCTCAGGTCACTTTTTATCTGCTTCCCCTGGAATCACATTACAAAGATCCCAGAATCACAGTTTTCTGTTATTAATCTGTATTTACTGTTGTGACAGTACTGGACACACTAATCTTTGAGAGTGCTATTGTGGAAGAAATAAATGGCAGCCCTTTTAACAGTATCCATTGCTGTTTGATGTAAGTATATCTACTTCTGAAACACAATCTAGACACAGTAGGAGTAGCTGTAAACCAAAGGGAACATACTGTTTACCTGGCCCTATAATTGGGGACTATTAAATTTCCTAGGCAGCTGGTGGTTAAGCATCTTGGAAGCACTTCCAATTCATTGAAATTCACAGTACACTGGATTAATAAGGTGCACTAGATGGTCAATGCAGATTGACAACACCTGGATCAGTTCTTCAGAAATATAAGTGAAAAATCAGAAACAAGACGAAATCTGGGTTGGAAGAAAAGTTAAATTTAGTAGAAATTCTGAGGGTATTTCTGCTTTTGTTTTTCACTGTTTACCATCCAAAGATGAGGCTGTGACAAACATGATGCCAGCAGTCTCCCTTGTTATTACATGTGAAATTTCATTCGATCTCATGAATTACTTTTTTCCCTCCCTCTGCAGATTATTCAGAGGACAAATCCATTCCCTGCTCTTTGCAGGGGGGAAATGAATGTATAACCACATTTTTAATGGCTGTGGATGAACACGGAAGGACAGTCATTCATAGCATAGAACAGAAAGGTAAGCAGTGACTATTGCTTTTTCTACGTGAAACCTGATTAAGAAACACAGGCAGGGTGAGCTATCTAGAAGCTGAGCTCTTTTAAGCAGCACTGCACCTCCCTGTGCTTGTAGCTCTTCTCTGCCCAGGCAAAACAGCACCTCCTCAAGGACTTCTTTAATGTGGTAGGAAAAGAAATAAACGGCCTTTGATGCAAGATGGGCAGAATGATCCCTGGGCTGCAAGAGTAAGTTCATTTTTCTGAAGACCTGTGCAATTCTAAGATGATGACACCAAATGTCATTTGCATTACATGAGAAAACTATAATTCACTTTGAAATGACATATGTTTCATAGATGGACAAATATCAAAAGACTATCTGATTGGGTATACCTGATGAAATTCTAAAATATAATTACATGTAATGTTGCAGTATCATTAAGTTTTGAATATTTTGCATAACTAACAGATCTTCAACAAATCTCCCAATAGCCTTTCATTTAACATTACTTCTTTATTGTTGCACTACTGATTTTTCATAAAAGCTCCTAATCATGTAAGACAGGAAAGAACGCAGACACCATTTTTCAGCTGCCAAACAACTTTGGTTTCCAGGCAACAAAAATGCCTTTTTTTTTTTCTTTTTTAATTGGACACACCCAGTGTTTCAGTGCTAAGTGTTAGTTATGTTTTAGGGAAAGCCGTGCAGATTTGTAAACTTGTCCTGTTGGCACAAATGGCATTTATTTTGTTAACCCTTTGTGTAGCCTTTCTCTAGCATTCTCTAGTGAGAATGAAAGGGATTTCACTGCACAAAAAAGCAGCTTCTGCCGTAAGAACAGTAGTCTGGTTTTGTGTAGGTTATTATTACAGCAAAGGTGGTTGCAACAAAGCTAGTATTAAAGCAGCACATCCCTTTGTAAGCTACACCCCTAAGACTCAAGAGTAAGATATTTTCTTTATTAAATACATTTACTGCGCCTTTTAAGTAGATCTGAAAAAAAAAAAAAGTGAAAGAAATATCTTAACGAAGGCGCAGTTCATTAAATGCTGTGTAGTGGCCCTCCCATAACTCTACAATAACCAGCTTTGCTGTCATCTGCTGTTCTGCTCCTGGGCCTTGAAACTATTGTCCTGTGGAGGCTGCGACACATGCGAATGTGAACTGAGATGAGACCTCCAGAAATGCTCTGGAAATTGATTTCATTTATGGAACCAAAGTCAAGACGGCACCAGTAGCCAGAGTGTTAACCCACTGTTCAAACCAGACCCCTCAGAATTAGTTAAATGATGAGATCGAGCAAAAGAGGAATGTGAAATATGATCATGTAAACCAAATTAGACTTAAATTAATTTTTCAATGTCCTTAAACAATGGTTCAGCAGAAAATTTTGTAAAATAGTAGCGTTCACCAACTTTCATGAGCAATACTTTTTAATATTAAAATAATCGAACTTCTTTGTGTTTTGGTGAAGCAAACTTGACTCTCTGAAATATTGTATAATAAAATTTATTGAAGAACTTGAATTGCAAAATTCCTTCAAATTGTTCATCCAACATTTTCAGGAAGTCTAATAGATTTTTTTCCTCATTGTTTTAATGAGTGAAGTGCAATTTCCTCTATTTTCTCAATATCATTGGTGACTTTTACCCTGATATGGATCTCGCTAGAATCTTCTTCTCTGCAACACACTGAATATCAGTTAACTGAAGTAGAGCTTCAGCCATAACATTGTAAAATTCCTAATCTTGTCAACTCAGCCCTGTTTTTTAGAATTATATTGACACATATCTGAAACTAATTTTCTAACTCTTCAGAATCTGGATCTGTATCCAGCAGCTGCTAATCAACATGGTAAAAGAGCAGTGGAAGAAGTTAGCAATTATTTTTTTAACATTTTAATGCAATATTTTTTAGCCAGTTTCACAAACCCTGTAGCAAGCTAGCAGGAGGAAAATAACATGGACTTGAAGGAAAAGGCATGCACAGCTCGCAGCAAATGAGAAGCCCAGCATGCCTCTTGGCTGTTTTTAATTGCCTAAAATTGACCGATTGGATATCCACAGTCATAACTGGTTTTGTTTCCACAGATTGCCCACAGCTTCCAAATATCCCAATGATAATGGTGGGTGTAACCCTTGCTATCCTCCTCATTGGCATTGTTTTACTTTGTATATGGAAATTACTGGTGTCAGTTCAAGACCGAAAAGAGGTGGCCAAGTTTGAAGCAGAAAAATCCAAAGTTAAATGGCAAACGGTACGTTAAATGCACTGAATTTCTATGAGGTTCTTTAATTTGGTTGCAGGATGCACAACTGCCTTTAAAATTCTGGGTCTTGGTTTCGTTCTTTTAAATGGGGATAGATTTTACTGGTAGGTTTTCACTACATTTAGTATTCTATAAAGTAAAATTACAATTTCTTTAGGGGTGAAAAATAGCTAAAGTTCGATCTCCTGATTTAATTTCTTCCACATGTAAAAGCATGCAGATAACATTTTTTATTAGTTGATTTTTAATTAGTACCTCACCTTTGATTAATCTTAGCGAAGTTGTTCACTGCCTATGTAATTATGAAAGGTGTGCCACTCTTCCCAGAAACAGAACCTGTTTTAGGAAAGTGAGATTATTGGTGGCCTCTGTCATGATGAGAGCTCACTTGCATAAAGAAGCAATGAATGGAAGCTCGCGTAAAGGAGAATGAATGTAGGTAAAAGGACAGACAAATTCAGGCCTTCTGTCTGTAGCTTGTGGACATCTAATGCAAACTTACACCACTGTTCCCTTTTTTTGTTTCCTTTCTGCCCCTGACTTTTTTGCTCGTCTGCAAAATTTTTAAGACTTCTGAGGCTCTTTACAAAAAAAAACATGTTGAGTAAGTGTTTCTTGATGGGTGCCAGGAGGACAGGCGATATGCTGCTCTTCACCCGGCTCCATTCTTGTACAAAGCCCTGTGACTGCAACATTTCTGCAAGGATGGGCACTGCCAGCCTTTCAGATTTTGAGATGGGAAAAATCAGTTACTTACAGGCAAGGCCACTTGAGAATGTTTTCGTAATCTTTTGGGAGAGCTACATATGGTAAGACAGAAGGGAAGGATACACTTGATAGAAGCATTGTAATTTTCTTTTCTGTCACAAGAGGAAATGATAGGAAGGGAATGATGAGAGGCCAGGACAAAAAGCCCTTCTCCCAATGCATGGTAGTCTGTGGAGCTGAAGCAAGAGGACCGTGACAAGTCACACCTCACTGCTGAGACACTATCTGTGTTTTTAGAATGGTCCAACCACAACATCTGATGCACAAATTATAATGGACATAGTTGATAAAGTATTGTTTGATGATGTACATTACTCTAATCTGGGAGGCAGATGCGAAGGGAAGCATGTTCCTGACCCTAGACTGGTTCGTGCTGCCTCATATAGACTGATCTCAGTTTCAGTGGCGTGGAATATAAGCGGGCTGCTGAAGGCTATTCTAAAATCATGAAAGGTATGGAATTACTTCTGTACAAGGAATAGACCAGAAGTCCTCACTAGGGAAAAGAAATAGCAGGAGGAGAGTGTGATATTGGACTTTAAAATTATGACTGGGGAAATTGAAGATGGGACATTTGTTCACTGACTTTTCCCATACAAGCACAGTGAGATAGTAGGCTCCAAAGAAGCCAAAAAACACCATTACACAATAGTTTGTTAAGGCATAGGATTTATTTTCAAAGATATTCTAGATGACAAACGTTTGCATGGATTCAAAATGTCTATAGACAAATGTATAGAAGGAGGACATCCTCTCTGGCCCAGGAGGTTTGTGAAATGTGTGTCAGCTTTTCCACAGACAGCCTGCATCATCTGCTGTTGGGAATGAATTGCTGGGCCAGGCAGATGTTTGGCCTGAGTTTCTCACCAAGTAGAGCACAAATTATCTTCTCCTGCACATTGGGAAGCACAGTGGTACTAGCTGGTGCAGGTACAACCTGCATCGTAACACTGGGTCAGGAATCATGGATCAAACGATCCCTCTGATGAAGAGCTATGCTCAAGGCAGCGGTGTGCAGCTACATCTGCTCGCAGCTGAAGCAGTGGCAAGATGAGTTAAACCCTGCATGACTCCATTTCTTCTGTTTTTGTTTGTTTTTTTTAGGAAACAAATCCATTGTACAGAGGCTCAACAACCACTTTTAAAAATGTAACTTACAAGAACGAAGAAAAGCAAAAAGGGGTCATGGCTGCAGATTTCTATTAGCACCTCTGACACCACAAGCTTAGTTTTACTGGCAGGAAATCTAAAAACATTTATTTCTTCTCAGCTGATTATGTGATATTTGTTTGCACGTTGCAGTGGTATAATCATTCTGTTAGAGAAAATATATCTTGTGTTGGGAAAACTATAGGTAACATATTAGTAGTAAAGGTTAGTAGAAGTATTTAAAAAAAACCTTTAATATTAAAGCCCCCATCTTAAAAAATAGCATGACAAATATTTTTAATTTTCTCATTAATACTGAGGATTAAAAATTTTCATACGTAAGCCTATTTTTATGAAATTAGGTATATACAATGAGCTGTATACTACTTTGCCCATACACACAATTCCATATATTTGTGTTTAGGAATGTATTTGTACCAGTCTTTTTGGTGGGCTGGTTTAAATTTAAAAAGATAATTTTTTCATGAATGTTGCTTAAACTATTGAAGTTAGAGGTTCTTCATATCACCCATGTGACTGAATAATTTTTCATCCAAAAAAAGTAGTGTTACTGCCTATCTTCTGTTTATCTTAGGTATACAGAAACAACTCCTCTGTAATTCTTCTTTCTTGTCCTGTGTCCCTCTTTCCTTGTCTTGTTGCTGTTTGATGTTCTTTAAGAACCCAGTCCCTGGGGTTATCGCAGGGAAAGCTAAATCAAGTCTTTACTGACTTGCAGAGTTGTTTTCTGTTCCAGACATAGAAGACTTTTTTTTTTTTTTCTCTTTCCTTTAAATTCTAGTAGAGAGGATGCAGAGCAAAAGAGGAATATTTGTAATTTAGACACTCCACTAGAGAAACATTAAAGCAAGGATTAGCAGAACTCCATTTCACCATTTATATCCTGTTTAGTCACTCAAAATAAACCTTGCATGATGGACCATTACATGAACTGTTGCAGGAGCAACATGTGGGAAAAGTTCACACACAAAGACTCAGTATCATACACAAAGACAGTACTCTTTTGTTGATATATCCAAAATTGTGAGGTTCTTTCAATGCTCAGCAGCCAAGCCATTTACTCACGTGTGAAATAATGTGTTCAGCAATTTTGGGCCATTTTATTAGAAAAAAAATCAAGAAATCAAAGGCACATCGACACAGTCACAAGCAAACAATTATGTACATTCCCTATGGTAAAACATGTATTTGATCTAAAAAACTCGATGTCCATTTTTGTAATAAATATTTACAAAGTATGTGCAACTTCTGTCTCTATATCCTCTACAGTTCCTGGATATGAGACTGATATATTAGCTAGCTCTGACCCATGCCTGTTTTAGGGCCTGATCCAAAGCCTACTGGAGTCAACAGCTACAGATGAGGATCTAGTTTCAGTGAAACTATTAGTTTGGTTTACAAATATTGTTTTGTTTAAACAAGCTGGTTAATGCTGTCTATTAGTGGATTAGAACCTATAGTATCTATTTCTGTGCAAAGAGAAATAAACAGTAGCAGATGCCTTTGGAAAGAAGGTGATGCTATAACCACACAGTGATTGCAGTGTGAAGGAAATGATGGCTGTCATTAAACTGGAACAGATTAATTACAGGTTCACATCTACACTCTTCAGTATTCCTGCATATCTCATAGCGGAAACTGTGCACAGACAAAGGCTTGCATCTGCAGCCCTTCCAACTGCTCGGTTCCCACAGATGTCAGTGCAAGTTTCACATGGGACCAAATCCTGTTTTCCCAGCACATGGATAAACTCACAGGAGGCAAAGCTGGCACCTGGATTCCATCTCAGATTCCACTTGGGTCAGGATTGCCTAAAGGACTAGGGAAATCTGGATTCAGCCCATGCAAATTATCTGTTACTCTCTTGTTTTTCTTGTAGAATGACAAACTTTCTCTGAAAGAAATGAAAATTTGTTATTACTTTTAAAGTAATGAAAATCTATACTGTTTATTAAAAATCTTTTAAGTTCTGTTTCTGAGAAGGCTGATTGTGCTGCTCAATATTAGGGCTAAGCCTTTCTTCTGTAGGTCACCCACTTCAATATTCAAATACATTTCAGTATTCAAATGTTATTAGCAAAGTGGTGTTCGCATGTCATATCGAACACTTGGTGGTCTACATTCCCTGTTCCTACAGGAGATTTCATTTTCATAAAGCTAATCACTCTCTTTCCATCACTTGCATCTTCTGATCATCATCAAAAATCTAATTTGGTACGTAGACAATGTTTGCAGTCCAATTAATTCTCCTAGCCACCTCTCTCCAAATTATCAAAGAAGTACAGAAATCAGGCAGCATGTTTTTTCCATTTCCCTGCTGTGACTGACTGTACTATAAATGTTCTGTGCACCTTCACAATCATCAGGATGGAAGTCACTCAAATAAGTAAGAATTCATCAGAAGAGAGATAATAGAAGGGCTTGGTGAGGAAGGTCTCTGTTATTGAGGGATAGCCAAGAACTAAGCTCATTCATATGAGCCATTCTTTTAACAGCATTAATTTAGATCATAAATTTTGACTAAACCCCCAGATTTCAAGAACTTTCAAGATCTTACTTGGCATTCACCCTGGAAACAAGAATGGTGTTCATCTTTTTTTATTAATGTTATTATTTTTATCTCCTAGCATTTGTACCAAGTTCATTTTTTTCTTCTTTTTTTTTTCCCCCCACCAAATTATGAGTGGGTTTGTGTGTGGTGAGTGGGATGAAAAAGTCTTTCTGCTGTTTTCATGAATATTGTTTTGACCTGAGGCTGGACCTTGAGAGTGGCCAAAACATTTTTAATAATAATGCTTCTATTCACTGAAGAGTTAAACTAAATAAAAGAATAATCATTAGCAAATTTATGGTATTTGTGTAACTTTTACACCCTGTAGAATGGGAATTTCAGTAATGTATGTTAAATGGATAATTTTTCACTTGATTTATAAAAGTTTCATGTTAACCCATACTGTGTATGTACAGACTGCATTCAACTTTGTTTTTTAATATAACTAGTGGGTAATGAGTCTGGGGTTCAAGGCTCAGATGTCAAATGCAATACCCTCCATGTATTCTCTGCCATTATACATGTGTCCAAGTTTGTTTTGCAGTGGGCGTAAGGGAATTATTGCCGCATAAAACTTATCACGCACAATCTGAAAGTAAAAAAAAAGATAATTTTTATCTTGGTCTATTTGCCACAACTAGTTTCTGTAGAAAAGGATTTACTTAACTTTGAATAAATATTGTAAAATTGAATGCATTTTTTTAATAGCCTTTTATTCTTCATTTTCCTTTTCAGCATGTGTCTTTACCTTTTTTTTCCACATGATTTGATTAATCTTAGCAAATTTCTCATGCCTTGGCACAGCCTAGAGCTTATTTTATAACTCTTCTGCCCCCTTTTTTAAGACAGCACAGGAAATTCAGTAAGTCTGGATTTTCTTTTATTTGTGATCCCTTTACTTTTCAAGCAAATGAGTTAATCGACGAATGTTGTAAGCAACCCATTTCTGGAACTCTGGTTGATTACATTTGGCATTCTTTTATACAGTGAACCCTAAATTGCATAACTTGCTTAAAGCTAAAGATCCATTAATTTTGTAAGTGTAACAGCAGTAATAGCTTTTTGGAACTACATGGCAAAGTGCTTATTTTTTGTTTAATCTGCAAGTTACCTCTCGTTTTTTTACTCTAATGAAAAAAGCTGTGTATTTTGATGTCTGCTAATTTCCTGCTTTGAGGAAAAGAACTTTCCTCTGCACCCTTGACAGAACTGTATTTTATGCCTGTTGTATTCTCCAGGCACACAATAAGATAATGTTCTCTTGCATTTCACAGCAGATTGTGAAAACTGAAACTGACACAATTGCATAATGTATACTCATGGAACATCATTTAGAATGTATTCTACCCCCAAAAGTCTATACATTTGTTTCGTTTTAGTAATGGTTCATGTTTAGAAACTTTTCTTCAGTGTTTTCACTGACATACATACCAGCTAATATTGACAGACAGCAACAAAGCACAATAATGACAGGCAGTGTAGATAAATACAAAGGCTTTGGCTTTTCAAAGATCTTGGTAGATAAGAACTTTGTTTCTTAAAGCTGGCTTGATCTCTCTCTTCTACCAGTCANCCAAAGTGCAGGACCCGGCACTTGGCCTTGTTAAACCTCATACAGTTGGCCTCAGCCCATTGATCCAGCCTGTCCAGATCCCTCTGCAGAGCCTTCCTACACTCAAGCAGATCGACACTCCTGCCCAACTTGGTGTCATCTGCAAATTTACTGAGGGTGCACTCAATCCTCTCATCCAGATCATTGATAAAGACATTAAACAAGGCTGGCCCCAATACTGAGCCCTGGGGAACACCTCTTGTGACTGGCCGCCAACCAGATTGAACTCCGTTCACCACCACTCTCTGGGCACGGCCATCCAGCCAGTTTTTAACCCAGCGAAGAGTACACCTGCCTAAGCCATGAGCCACCAGCTTCTCCAGGAGAATGCTGTGGGAAAAGCAAAAGCAGAGAGAACCAAAAACTGAATTTCATTGCAACCTCTCCCTTCCTCACACTATTTACACTACAGTTTAGATTAATTTTTAATCAAATCAGATAATTTAAAATCGCTTCAAGACATTTCTGTATTCAGATAGATGAAGTTTTCAAGACATGATGTATTTTTTCAAATGCCTTTTTCCACAGGGTAACTTTTCTCAACAATGGGTTTTTTCATTACTCTTTCCACATTTAGAATAGGTAGGAGTGTAAAAAAACCCAAGGTCTTTATGTATGAAGAAACAGGAAATTTTTACTTAGTGTTCAGCAGTTGGATGTCATCTGTGTTTGGAAAAGTGTGTACCATCAACTTTAGGATTCAAAGTTAATAACTTTAGTTCAAAAGCAAATTGTATCTCCTGTTGATCTTAGGTGAGATGTTAAAACTTGCTTTCTCTAAAACTCTCAACTGACCTAAAAATCAGACCTGTAATTATAGTATAATTACCATGTAACAAACTGTCAGTTGCTTCTATTTTAGGTTACGGTAGATTTGAAAAAGGACAGATATGGGGGCCGGGGGGGAGTAAATAACAAAACCCCCACCCCAATTCAAACAGGAAAAAACCCAACCAAACAAAAAAATCCCCAATAATCTCAAAGGTGATGCAGAAATTAAGCCTGAAAAATATATCAAACCAGGAGAAGAACAGTTCAGGCTAAGGGTCCTAGAAATCCTTAAAATCAGCGACTTGTTACAAAAACGTTTGACACATTTCCTCCCCACCAGTGTGTGCAGGGAGAGAAAGTCCTCTGTGGTAATGTGTCATGAGCCAACACACAAGGTGACAATCAAATAAAGCACGGGCAACGAAGCGAATTTGAATTTTTACAGGGGTCTGTACCTCTCGTACTCATCCTAGAGTACTTGCAGCTACTGCTTCAAGCTTTCTGGGACAGCAGCTGCACGAAACCAGTTCAACATATCCCTCCCATAGACTACAGGTTTTGGATACCACTTCTGATGCTCTCTGAATCTGCAGATACAGAGCTTTATCACAGAGAGATGCTTGTCACTGAACGTAGTATTTACTGTGGGTGATTAGTCAGCATCCCAAAAGAGCTTGTGGAAAGACTGTCCCTTAGGGTTTGTCCAATAGCAGCACTCAGGAAATTCATTCCAAAATAAATCTAGGAATTTATTTATTGTGGGCTGGATAATCCACATGAAAACTGTGTAGAGAATGTTCACTTTGAATTGGATTGGTCTTAATCTAGTTAATCTTTATTCCAAAGTAAGGACAAGAGTGTTTGAACATGTTTAATTCGGTTTATCTGATTTTCTGTACAGTTACTGCTTTAATTAATTTAGATTAAATTTTGAGTTCTTCTGTGTTAAGATTCTAAAGAGATAAAGGAGAAGAAAGATGAATAGCTGGGAACTTTCCTGCCTTTCTCCATATCAAAGACCAAGATACCTGGCCTGACTGGTCTAATAGCATCAGTGGCAAGTCATTCCCACTTGTTAGAAAGTCATATAGAGCCTTTCAGTGACTCATAGGCAGAGCATCTACTCTGTTGCAATTAAAGCATTTAAGTTTTTTGCTTGCATATTTGCATCTGATGATAAACTCAGTCTTATGTTAGCAAACAGAACTTCCCTGCAGAAAAATGATGGTATTCTCAGAAATGTGTCCAGTTCTTTCACAGGAAAACAATCCACCAGCAAATGTTATTCTCCTCCTACCTGAAATGAGTAGTGACAAAAGAGCATTGGGTTTTATCAATCTAACTTCATTCCTCATGCTTGTTAACAATTTTTTTGTTTTGGGCATAGAAGGATGCAAAGGAAAATATTTTCTCTTTTTTGATTGTCTTACAGCATAAAATTTGGAGAAGAGAGCAGAAATTTTAACAAGTGGTTCCCTGGTGCCTTCTCTTATGTGTGTGTGGATATAATATAAAATATAATTATATAAGTAATGGTAACAGATGCTACTAATGTGTGAAGCCAATAGGAGCTCTGGCTTCCAGACTTTCTTAAATCCTGGTTCTTAATTTCTCAAATATGAGACTGACTGTGTATCGGATTTATCACAAAACAAAATATTGAACAGAACAAAACCCATAAATGCCTATGCATTTTTATTGAATACAGAGTAAGATATCTAATGCAAAAATTATTCCACCTGACAACAAATTGGTTAAAGGAAAGAGGCAAAGTAAAATTGCTTTGGGTTTCTCTGTGTGCATATTCTCTAACGAGCACAGTATATGTTTCCATTAGATGTAGGATTTCTGGGTCTAAATGTGTAAGCATGGCTGGCAAAAAGATCACCTCTGCAGAGAAGGAGTGTACAAGGTCCAAAGGCACACTGTCTCCCAATCCGTGAAGTCATGGCAGCACCAGGTACACATTATGCCCTGGAATTTCTGCAAGCGTATATCCTTGTTCTGAGTGTTACACCCAGTAAATTTGTTTTTTCCGACTAGATTGATGGTATGTTGTTAGCGGTTGTCTATCCTTCCTAAGCTGTTGTTCTTTGTCTCTTAGTAAGTGACAAAGCTTAAGGCTATGCCCTACCCTCACTTCTGCCTGCACCAGTTTATACCAAAGCCGAGCCCAGCTCACAGACACGCACCTGTTTCAGACACCATTAAAGCAGCAGGATGCACAGAGAAGCAATGGGACCTGGCAAGGTGTTTTGGTGGTGGCCACTGGAGACCAACAGCTGCAGGTTTGGACTCCTGCTGTGCTGCCTTGCTGCTCTGCTGCCAAGCTGCCAGCGCTGGCTGGTGGGGCAGCGCGGGCGTGCAGAGGTGGAGGGAACACACTGACTGGAGGACTTGGGCTTGAAAGCATCAGTTTCCTGGAGCTGATAAGAACAGTGTCCTCAATGCTTCACTGCTAGAATCAATGTCCACCCCCTCTTTTTTTTTTTTTTTCAGTAGAACCTGGTTATTCCCTATTGCCCTGATTTATGAAGCTTTGTTCTAGTAAAATGAAGAGGGGCTGTGCTTAAGGAATTGGTTAGCATGGGGTAGAAGACACACCTGGCCAAACAAATCAGGAATGGTTTTGCCTACAAACCTGTTTGTGTATTATTAAGAAACATAGAGAAAACGATCAGTCTCTCAGGTACATTTAAACCATGAAACAAAAGTTGTGAAAGTGTTATGGGCTTTACATTCATCCTAAAATGTCTGCCAAGCAGTTAAATGATGGCTTTATTCTTTTGTTTAAAAGGTATAACATTTGTTGATGACAGTATGTGTAATTTCTGGTATTGAGTACAAGGAGTCATAGGTTTGTTTAGTATGCAAGTCCACTGTCTAATATTAATAGCTTTTCTTGGGAACACACTAACTACTCTTTTGTAGCAAATCTTTGCAAAAATTGTCTGTCTTATTCTACTATTGATTTCACTATAAGATTACTAACAATGGAGGTCTCCCTTGATGGCAGCCAGGTACGTTTTAAGCATGCTGACCCCAGGTTAGCAAAGCACGTATGTGTCTCAGTTACCTTATAGATGTAGGTGGGCATATACACAGGCTTCTAATCATTACAAGCACATAAATGCTTAAAATTTAAGCAACAAATTATCTTCTTTGCCAGAGTTGAAGATTTAAGTTAAACACTGAGGTCAGTTACATGACAAATTCTTGAAATGCTTTAAGCCGTGGATCAGCTGTACGTTACGGCTCTGAGCTCTGTAAACCTGCGCTCGTTAACAGGGACAGGAATACTCTGCCAAATAGCACTAGGCACGGCCTGTCTAGGCCAACAAGTTCAAATGCAGGGCAGCTGGGAGCAGAAGTAGTTAAAAGCTGCATGAAGACTGCAGACACAAATAGGCTTCTACTGAGTATTTGCTCTTTGCGTGTAATCCCCCTTTCTACGGTGCCAGTGTGATTTAATTCTGCTCTACTGATCCAAAGTCCTGACCTGACACTGGCTTTAATCAGAAGTTCAGTAAAAAGCGACCCAGGGACTATCCAAGACTGTTCCCTGCACAACATGGTAGCGTCCCTCCCCTCAAGGAGTGCAAGAGAGGGTGTTCAGAGGGTAACTTATAATTTATACTAATTTATAGTTATTTTTAGTAACAGTAAAATTTCTACCCAATATTAAAGCATCTATATGCTAACAAACCATTCTGGATTTGTGTCAAGTGAGCATATACTGGGAGAGGAGGGATGGAGGCCTTGGAAAGGTGAGGATTCCCCAAGAGGTGGCTCCTGTAGCACAGTAACAGCCACACAGGTACTCACTCTCTCCACTTCACATCCATGTAGGAATAGCAGCCATCTAGCAGAGTTTTAGAAGCATGAGGCTGTATTAATGCTCTTGGTGTCACTGTTATAAGGGAGTTTTGGAATAAGAAGTTTCCAGCCTAAAGCTATGAACAACTAACTAATAAAACTTCAAGTCACATTTAGAAAAACACATTCTGACTAGTGAACATTAAACTGGCCATTTGCAACTAGGGTGTTCAGTTAACCTGAAACTGGCCAGTGTAAGCTGTCCTGTAGTGTGTGAGCTGATGGGGACCGAAACTGCAGAGCCTGGCAGCCACAGTGATTGCCTGGGAGCACAGGAGGATGGAGAGGTCTAACAGGAACACGCAGGTAAAGCTGTCAAAAAGAAAAGGGGTGTCGCTGGGCATGGCTGGGACGTGTCAGAGGAGGTAGGGGAGGTGAAAGCAGTGCCTCTTGTGTCTGTAGCCAGGTGTAACTGGAGTGGCAGAACTAATAAACAGGAGTAGTTCTGTGTCTAGGGTAAACAGGAAAACTTTTAAGTGAAAGGGAAGATGAACACAAACTTGGGAGTTGATCCGAGATGCCTGGGAACAGTCATTTTGCAGAGCTAAACAGGACCTACAGTGGTGCCTCTGGAAAAGATTGAACTGTTGCTTGCTGGGCACGGCTATTGCAAGCAATTTTGCTCCTGATTTTTCTTCCTAGCAATTCTTTGGTTTGGTATTCGCATTCTGGCTGGTAGGAAAAAAACATTAGACCTGCTCTCAGACTTCCGATTATGAACAGAAATTACTGTGTGAGAAGATGCAGAGCACATGACGCACTGGATCTGTGGGTGTGCCTTGGAAAAGCAATGGATTTGTGAGAAAACAGAACTAGCGTGACTTCGACGAAGGCTTGTATTTGTGGATGAGGGCCATGAACGTGCACTGGGTTCATATCTGTGCATACGCCTCCTACAGAAAGCTGAGTTAATGTCTAAGCAAAGGCAGGTGAAGGTATTGAACATCTGCGTAGAGTACCTAAATAGCAAACACAGATCATCTCAGACAAGTGCGTATATATATATGGGTCCAACTATATACAAAAAGAAAACGAACAGATCACTGACACAGAAATGAAGAGAAAAATACTTACAGACAGTGGGTTCCAGACGGAAAATGAAATAAAAGAGCCAAACCGCTACATCAAATGCCTTGAAGTAAGACAGGTACAGCTTCAAATAAATAAATAAATAAATAGATAGATAGATAAATTTATACAATTTAATGTGCAAGATAATATAAACTATGTCATCAAGTTTACTTCAGAAAATGTTGCCAACCGTGTTGGTTTTACAAGCCAGTATGCCAGCAAAGTTGTCGTATTACTGTAATTAAGTCATATAGCTTAGCTATAACTACCCAGGCCAGGATAACTTCAGCTGCACTAGGAAGTATTTACCAGTTCAGTAAGAACAGAATAGTTCAAGACAGTAAAAAACTGTGTAGTCAAAGAGGAAGATCTGAATATCAAAGAATAAAAAGAAGCAAGGAAAACTACTCAGAATTAATAATCTGCTAATTTGCATTTAGTAAAATATTTACAAAAACATGAGATGTTTATTATTAGGAATCTGTAATCAGAACATTCTTACTTTGATCTTACTGAAACGAGCAGGAAAATCTGCCTGAGGTGGGGCTCCTTCCCACAGCCCAGAGCAGCCTTGTTTTTGCTCACTGGCAGGTTTATTTTTAAATGCAGCACCACGAACACAGCATGATCTCTGTGTGACCCAGAAGCGGGTTCTGGAGCAAGAGACCCCTTTTCTGGAGCTCAGTATTCAAAGTGGTGGCCAAATACTCCTGAGGAGATGTAGGCAGCTCCGAGTGCCCAGATTTTCATAGATGGCTCAGTAACAACCTTCTCTTTCAACATGTGAAATTCTCTGAAAGCTGCAGCTTTCCTCAGAGGTACATTACAGTTCATTGAGAGTTACAACCCTTCTGTCTTGCAAAGTTGGGTCACTTCTAGAACAGCTTGTTCAGCAATGTTTCCTGCTGTTTGTCCTCTGCCAGAAATTTTTATCGCCTGTTAAACTGGGAGAAACCTCTCCAGCTATCTGCTTCTTTCTGTGTTCTGCTTCCCTTGCTTCTCAGTTCCTTCGTCTCCCAAACTACCAGTGAGAAGCTCCCTCCAAGCCCAGAGGTTCCGTTTCCACCTTTGTACCATGATTGAGATGGACACGGGGGAACTGAGGCTCAGTTCAGTTATGCTCCAACACTGTACATAAATTTTTATACATTTACGTATACATTTATATACTTGTCTGCTATGCGTAAAGAACAATGCAGAAACATGCTTATGTAGATTAAAAATGAACTGTCCTGCTGATTCTAGTAAAAATACTCTATCTTTTCTGCAGAGGTTCTGCTTTGGACTTTCGTTCCACTATTTATAGCTTCTGCAAGACTGAAACTCACTCAAGTGGGGCACCTCCTGTGAATATTCGACCGAAGACAGAGATGAACAAAATGGAAGAAAGGAATTGTTTTTTCCCATACCAAAACGTAAAATAACTTGGACTTGACAAGCTGACCTAGCTAAAAAAACAAGTCTCTCAGCGGGATCTGTCAAAGGACCTGGGGGTGTTGGTTAACAGCTGATCGAACACAAGCCAGCAGTGTGCCCAGGTGGCCAAGAAGGCCAACAGCATCCTGGCTTGTATCAGGAATAGTGTGGTCAGCAGGAGTAGGGAAGTGATCCTGCCCCTCTACTCGGCACTGGTGAGGCCACACCTCGAATGCTGTGTTCAGTTTTGGGCCCCTCACTACAAGAAGGACATCGAGGTGCTGGAGCGTGTCCAGAGAAGGGCAATGAAGCTGGTGAAGGGTGTGGAAAATAAGTCTTACAAGGAGTGGCTGAGGGAACTGGGATTGATTAGTTTGGAGAAGAGGAGGCTGAGGGGAGACCTTAATGCTCTCTTCAACTTCCTGAAAGGAGGGGGTAGTGAGGAGGGTGTTGGTCTCTTCTCCCAAGTAACTAGCGATAGGAGGAGAGGAAATGGCCTCAAGTTGCGCCAGGGGAGGTTTAGACTGGATATTAGGAAAAATGTCTTTACTGAAAGCGTGGTCAAACATTGGAGCAGGCTGCCCAGGGAGGTGTTGGAGTCACCATCCATCCCTGGAGGGGTTCAAACAGCGTGTGGATGTGGCACTTCGGGACATGGATAAGTAGTCATGGTGGTGTTGGGTTGACGGTTGGACTAGATGATCTCAAGAGGTCTTTTCCAACCTTAATGATTCTGAAGTGGGGACGCTCAGGGACAGAGGAGCAAAGCTGCGAACACGGATGGTGTCTCCCACCTCCAGTGCCTCTGTAATTTTCTGGTTCTTTTTAGGATAGAAGTACCTGGAGCGCGGGCACGCGGAAGTGTTTTCAGCTGGAAAATACGATTAATACACAGCTTTCTGCCCGCTGCAATCCACCACGCCGGGCAGGCGGCCCGAGCGGCAGCAGCTGCGCGTCCGAGCCCGGCCGAGCGCTCTCCGCCGCGTCCCCCCGGCCGGGGCTNGGAGGTGAGGGGGAAGGAAGTGAAGATAATCTTGTTCCCCTAGTTTTGTTACAGCCGTTTATCCACTATTAGCTGCATTGAACCTAAGAAAACAGGAACTCCGAGGTACGGTCAGCTATCAGCTCATCTGTGGCTCCACATTAGCTTGAGGCTTCACTTCTGGGACTTTGTTTCTTGTCGCCTTTGGCCTTGTATGGCGGGGCCTGGATGTAGGGGCAGAGGGATGTTTTCAAAGGCTTCCCTCCACCCTTGTCAATTCCTGAAGCATAGGCTATCTCCTTAGGTCCTCTGGGGCTTGTAAGCTTATAGAGCCTTTTGCAGCTCTTCATCTGCAGGATTTTGGGCACAGAATCCTTCCCAACCCCAGGAGCTTTGTAACAAAACCCTTCCATGACAGCACCTGTAAAACGTATGGTGCAGCTTCACAAGCTGAAAGGACGGGAGCCCTAGAGGCACTTGGAAGCGTGGCATTGCTCCAGTTCTCTCATTGCCCCACTTGAGGAGAGGACTGAGTAGGGGCCCATGGATCTGTCGCTGAGCCTGCCAGCTCTCATGTCTTACTTCTGCCTTGAGCTGGCAGTTACCTGGCAGTCCTCAGGCTAGCACAGCTCTCTTGCCAATTGCATTTTGTAGTTGAGGAGCAGAAACCACATTCAGAAGGGGGCTCTGTGGCTCAAGAATTACGGTCTGGCTATTCTTGCCATAAGTTGTTGCAGAATGCAAAAGGGAAGCACTCTTACTCACAGAGGTCCTCCAGCGAGGTTACTTGCGTAGGCTGTGTAAGACCCTTATCTTTTCTCAGCAGTCATTGCCAACTCCTTTGCAAAGCCTTACAGATAAAGGTATTCAAAGGCTGAGAATCCTTCATGGTTGGGTTGTGATATTGCTCCCCCCATCCCAAAGAAGTTGTTGCATGTGAGCTGCTGTGGAAGTAGAGATAGATTGGGAGTTTGCATAAGAACTTTATTTAAGTGTGAATCCTAGTATCATGGTGAATTAACCTCTTTAATCAGTGTTTACTGGTGCTAACGACATCCCAGCTTCCACTTACCTAGCAAATTAACTGTGTATTTTCTTGGTCAACCAAGATAAGACCGCTGTGGGAAAGACATACCCTAGCATGAAAGGCAAAACCCCTTTCTGGCCATGTAGATAGAGATGCCTGTGTCACCCAGGGAGGATTGGGTTGGATAAAAAGGTTGAAACTAGCACAAACTGAGCAACTTCATAGAAAACTCAAATTGAAGGGCCGAGCTGGGCATCAGTCACCGAGTGTTGTCTGATGGTTTTTCAGTGAGCTGAGACACCGGAGAGCTGTAGAAATATGATGGATTAGAGGAACCTTGCTCTGCCCCAAACAGTTAGGGACTTAATGTAGGACAGCTGCTAGGTGCTTGGGAGATGCAGGTACGTATAATGGGCTGACTCTCACCTTCTGCCAGTCAGAAAGGTTTGCTCCTGCTCCCGCACCATCACAAGCTACCAGTGCTTATGGCTAAGTGGAAAACAGCCCCTGTTACCAATGATACAGTCTGCCATGTGACTCTGTCCTCTCTGTAAGTCAGACTGCTTGATGTGCTCGGTGTAGAATCTGTAACCAAAAACCTCTGTGTTATCTATATTCTCTCTGTTCTGCTTATTGTGTGCATGTTACATTGGTGAGCTGATCTCCTGTCTGTCTGTTGTATGGCACTATCCCACTGCTGCTTGAAAAATCTTTATTTTGCAAGAGCTACACCTAATCTGTATGTACTAAACCCAGACACAGCATCTGGGTGGACATCTGCATCTCATGCTTTAGATGTGGGCTATATCAGTTTGAGAGGGTTTTGTTGTTATAGTTACTGCTTCAGGATGTTAGGTGTAGTGAGTTACAGCAGCTGGAAAGCACACGTGATAGAAATCATCACCATAAAATTTCAAGGCAAAGTGGAAGTGCTGCTCAGGTTTTCAGTGCATACCCTCCTGAGGCATAAAATAAATATCTCATGTATAACGTGAGAGGAACTCCATGGGTTAATTACCATTGCATTTCAGAGTGAAGGAAATATCTGAGCTGTTATACTTTGCTGATTTCCAGTTCCCCAGCTGTCCTCATTTTTTTTCAGTCTATATGCGCAGTTAAACATTTGCTCCCAGGATGTTAAACAGCTGACTTTTTTTTTTTT
>VZTL01028127.1:15462-34205 GCA_013400535.1 Scopus umbretta | reverse complement strand
AAAGTATCAGAATGTGAACTAATCTAGTTAAGGCCATAGTTGACACCAGGCAGGGCTCAAGTGCAGCTCTCAGAAACTTATTGGACAGCTATGTAGAAGTCAGAGCTAAGTAGAAACTCCAGATACAGTTTGATACCTTTTATCTATGTATTAACACCACCAGAGATTTCTGTGATATTCCCACATTTGTGGCTATCACTTTCCTCTGTTTTTAAACAGCTTTATAGGCATGAATCCACTTATCTTCTCTTTAATTTAAAGATCCCTTGGCCACATATCACTCTTTTCTAATGCAACTCTTCCTATAGTTTCTGTACATGGTACAAGAAAGGATATATTTACTTTCCACAGCAGAATATCCTTGGCACAGACTTTATTAGTGTAAAAGAGGAGCAAAATGGAAACCAATTATGTTCAAGTCTCTTTGAAGTACAATGCAATAAAGCAAAAATTGTGCCATTAAAAGAGGCTCATTCCTGTATTAACCTAGTGTCTCATTCAGGCTCTGTTTTCAAAGTGGTTTTTCCCTCTTTGGTGCCCTGATACAGACATTTGAGATATACAGAACAGCAATATGAACTTTATGAAATGTCAGTAATTGCTGTGCATGCACATAAACTCGTTATTTTAAACAAAAAATCCTCCTTAGGTTTCCCCCCACACATGAAAAAATAGGTGAAGAGATTAGCTCACATTAAGGCCCAGTGGCTTGCAAAATTAAAACTGTTGAAGCAGAAAAAATCCCTGATCAGATATTTTAAAATCTGAATTATAAGATCAAAAATGGGTTACCAACAACTTTCAGAGGTTTGGAATAGATCTCTTTGTATCCCAGGCTTCTTAATGTTAAAAAGAATATTTCGGAACTCAGTATTGAAGTAAATAACTAGCAACATTATAGGAAACAATTTATTTAGCTACATTATTTTGTCCACTAAGTTATGACTCCTTGAGGTTTTCATGAAACTGGACTATCTCCAGAAGTTTTCCGTTGTTACCATTGTTTCCACATAATATGCTAAATGCATGCACATGTATATTTGTACCAACAACGCTTACACTATAAATGTCTATATTGCTACTTTTCATTAACAGCATGGAGGATGCACAGAGGAAGAAGGGAGCAAAAGCGCCTGCACTGAAAGCATTATGAAAAGCAAATATCTGTGAATGGAAAAATATGAGGTTTTTAAGTACAGGAAATTCATTTGCAGCCTCAGAATTAATAAAGTTTGCATTTCTTTTGCAGGTCACATGTTCTTATTCATAAGACCTCAAATTATCTTACTTTATCCAAATACCTCCCTGGATTACCAGGCTGATGGCGATATTCTTTAGCAGAATCCTGCTTTTCATTGTCATTTTCATTCATTTTCTTGTGATATTAGTCATGCCATTGTCAAACAAGTTTCTGCTTGTTACTGGGTTTCATATGGTTAGTTGCTACTAGACCATAAAATTAAGATCATATAAGAAGAGGTAGCACTGTAGGTAACGTGGCTGGTGCTGTTGTGTGTAGGAGACAGGAACATCCTGAAAAAATGCGAGTGAGCAAAGAGATGGAAATTTTTCCCATGGGAAAGTTTTCTTTGTTTTTATAATATAGATTTTTATTACACACCGATAAATATCATATTAAAAAAAAAAAAACCCATATCATGCCAAGTACATCATGATCTTGAATAAAACATACTAAGCTGATCTTGGAGATGACAATGCCCTGATAGGTAGTCCCAGATAACTAAGTTGCAAAACATTACACAGTGTTTTAAAAAATCAGCAACATACAACTTAAATTTTAAGCAGAATTACTTGTTATTACAACAAATGACTGAATAAAAACTTAGAAAAATATGAGTCTATCTAGTCATGTTGTGAGTAAGATGCCAAAAACAAGTTTTCTGTGTCTATTATTTTTGTCCTTGGCTGCTTGAAAATGCAGTTGGCAAAACAAAGCTGTCTGAAATCAAAGAGTACACAGACTTTCAAGTATTCAAATGCTATTCATCCTCCAGCTCATCTGTGACAAACCTTGAATTTGCGTGTGTGTGTAGGGAGCAGTGGCTTGTCATTTTTTTTGCTTTCAGGGTTTGCTTGGGTCCTTTTTTGTTCAATTCACAGCCACAAAATTATATTTGCACATTTAGAAATGGCATTTTTGCAACTTTTTAGCATTGGTCTTACCCTTAAAATAAAGACTATACATGACTGATCTATACTTAGAAAGAGAAATAACGCAAGCTTGATACAGATTCCAGCCAACATTTTTAAAAAGGCTGATTTATGAGGTGGATAATTCAAATTGCCTTTAAAATGTCTGTTTTACATGAAATATTCTGAAACATACATTAACCTCTGAGATGTTTTAGACTGTTGGCCAGAATCACAAGTCACCTTTGGCAATAGCGCTAGGGTTTTTTTCTGAACACGCTTACCTTCTCACAGCCCAAACACTACGACAATGCTTTTTTTCGAATAGTGTCATGTTATCTGCTTTGAAGTTTTATTTGGTATCTGTTTAGAGATCTAATCTCTGTGTTGGATGAACTGTGTGCTCTGTATGAGCTGGAACAAAGCTGCTCAGGAAACCAACAAAAAGCTGTCATGCTAACCTGTCAGTTAACTAACCTTTGCTGAGGAATTGCTCAAAGTATTATTTGTTATGAACACTGCTTGTATGGTCCAGATGCCTTGGGTAATCTGAATGACCCGAGAAAGTCCTTGTAATAACGTAACTGGTGCTGCTGCTACCCTGCAGGTCCTGTGTTCCAAAGGGTAGGCTATCACTTGTTCACTAACTATGTAAAGTTAATTTGACAAGATATCAGAATAAGACGAAACAAGTTTTCATTGAATTGTGGAGATTTTTTAGTCACCTGTGGATGTGAATCTTACATCTTCTAAAAGCACAAAATAATTCCATTTCCTACTATACTACCTTCAATTCTCGTTCATGAGAAAGAGGAACTTATAGGAGTCACTTCCCATACACTTGAACTCTGCTGGGCTAGTGGCCACAGAAGGCTCACTGACTCCAGGCTGCATGTGTGCCAGCAGGCCATCTGCGTGCACTAGTTAGGTCAGCAGGCTTATAGCCTGTGGAGACCATTCGTAGCCCACCTGCTAATTCTTGAAAGACTTGTTCCAATTAATTATCTTTGGCTCTTCTATTATTCTATCAAGCTTGGCTAAATTTGACCAGAGTTTTGTGTCCAGAAGCTGACCAGGACTGATGAGTGAGTAGACTTTTATTCATCCACAAAAACCTTTTTTCATTAGGAAACCAGCACAAGCAGCTGGGAATTGCAGTGTGTCATGAGGAGGTGCATGTTGGGGTATCTTTGCCCACCTTAGTAGTTTACTTTGTCTCACCTGTCAGACCAGATTTTTTTCTTTTTAGCAAGTTCTGGCTTGTGCTATAATAAAAACATCCTTTAGTGATTCTGAAGCCTTTTTGTGGTTTTGCTGCACCCACTTTAAAGAAAAATTGCACGCCAATTCATTTGAATGCTCTGTCTGTGCTGGGTTGATACAGCATGTTTAAAAAAAATCTTGTTATGAAGTTTTGAGATCATGGCAAGAGAAAATTAAAATGTTCCACCTAATTTAAACAAAAGACAGCCTTTGAGGAAACTTCTAACCCAACTTTCTATTTTTATATTTATTACAAAGGAAAAAGATTTTCTGCATTTATACTATCCTGGTCTAGGTCTGTTTGACTATTTCCCTCAACCCCTCCTCTCTTAATACCCTTTAGTTAGTTTTGACCGAATTTCATAGCAGAGTATAGGTTTCACGGATCACGAATCTGTGGAAATGTGTAATGTAGATTGCAAAGTTGAAGAGAGAGACCCTGTTAGTGACCCAGTTGAAGAAAAGATTGCAACCACTGCTCAACCATCCTTAGACATCAGAGAATCCACACACAACAGATGTGCTTTCTGTGGGAAGGAAATATTCACTGGAAATGTAGCATCTGTAACAAAGAGACGGTATCAGCTGTGACACACAAATCCATAGGAAACTGGGCTTGTTTAGCTCTGGTAGTTGCAAATCTATGTATGAGAGTACTATTGAATTTCTTCTCTGAGAGTCTGTGCATGTGTATATCCCTTCAGCTAAATGAAAGCAAGCCTTGTTATTTCCTAAAACTAGAATAGCAAAAATGCATTGGGCACTGCATATATGGCTAAAGACACGTTTTCCTTTGCAGAGCTAGCAGTCCTGTGGCTACAACAGTATTATAAATAAAAGTGGATTCAATTATAAATTTTTTTAAAAGATATATTTCAAAATGTATCCTAGAGATCTTTTATTGCATTTCCTCTACTATTCTTTCCAACTCCACAGCAACTACACAACTTTATATAGCAAGATTTACTGTCTCTCAAGTCAGATTACTGAATGTTCCTGGTTCCAAAAAATATTGTGCCTACAACTGCACCATGGAAAAGAAAGATAAAAGGCAGAGAGGAGCTTCTCTCTCTGTTGTATTCCTTTCCATTTTAAAAATGCCCAGGTAAGTACTATCACACAATTCTTAGCCATTGATGCTGTTTAACAGAACGTTTCTCCATTTTATGCCTGGCAATGGGCATCTGAGTTGGGTAGTCATGAATCAAAGTGGTTGCGCCATTCTAGGATGTTTAGTAACATCAGCATTTCTTGGAGACTTTGTTAGGGTTATTGTCTTCCTTTGTTTATTTGCCAGTCACATGCATTTGATTTACTGCATGGTGACTATTACTCACTGCTTTCATTTTTTCCTTTGGAGGAAAAAAACCTCAGCCTATTCACCTCTTTTTTACCTTTGACATCTGTAAAGTAGTTAGAGAGTCTGAGCCATCATATGCTGTTGAACTAACAGGACAATTAATTTAAGGATTTTTAGTATATCCCCATTTTTTTACACCACCTCAAAAATAATGTAGTACTTCAATAACTTAGTTAACTAACTCTCAAGCTCCTAAAATGCATGTCATTTGGACCAGAAGAACTGAAAAACCATCATTTTTTTCAAGAACTGTACTTCCTTCCCATTAAGGTTCTTCTGTTTTAGGACTTTGGCCCAACCATATTAGTTAATGCCACCAAAATGCAACTAGAGAATGATCCAAGTATTATCTGTGAATATTTTAGATTGTTTTTGGTTTGATGAAAATTGACTTGAGAAGCAAACTTTGCTGAAAAAAATGTCCAAAATTACTAGTTTGCAAAAGAAAAACTTTCTATATGAACTACTAATTATTCTAACAATACATTAGCTCCATTGCACCCATTATACTTTTTACCGTGTAAAATTGCTCAAAGTGAGGAATCTGTATTTGCATTGGTACATATATCTATTCAGTTCCTTCAGTGTATTTTAGAGAAGCAAGGTATAAACATTCAGCATGGAAAGCCTCCAGTTTGAGAAACAGAGTTTACAGTGGAAACAGCAAGCCAATGCTATTGTTCCCCTCTGCACTGGTGAATCCTCTTGGACAGCAGAGAAGGGTTTGGGAACCCTTTGAACAATACCTTCTCCGAGTGCTTAGCCAGATCAGTAATACCACAATCTAATTCAACATACTTTAATAAACATATCTGAGCCCTCTAGAGGTTTATGTTTAAGAACAGCTTTCTACAAAAATACCAGTCTGAAAGTATGTATTTTTCAGTGGTGCAAGGACTGTAAAAAATTATTTTTGTAATGAGGTAGCATTTTCTTTCCCCATGTGAAACACTGGAGGAAATCACAATAAATAAATACAATGTCAGGTTAGAAAAAATGTTGTAGTTTCATGTTGTTGGTTTGCAAATTGAATTTTTACATAAAATTTACACTAAATGGAACCTCATTATACAGTGATGAGGTCCAGTATGATCCAAATCATTAAAATCACTGTACTGCTTAATGATTCACTAAGTGGTACTGCAGTGCCATAAATTTAGCACTAGTTTCATGATTCAAAACACCAGACTGAGACACTAGCAAATCGTATGTGGATCATTAAATTTACAATGAATGTCAGAGATGAAATAAGGGGGAAAAAACACTTTGAGAGATAGGGATAATATGTGCTCTAAGGTGACATCCATCAAGATAAATGATCTTATACCACTTGTGCTTGGATAATAATGGGGGGTTGTTTTTTTGTTATTCTTCATTTCATAATTTCTAAAGGGGTTGGAATTCTAAGCCCTTTAAGAATTAAAGTAGCTGTCATTTTCTGAGTATCTTGTGATCTATTTTATTTGTATTTATACAATATACATATGCTGCTACATTCTTCTCTGACCCCATTGGGCCAGATTCTCCCCTTAGCAAGATCAAAGTATGTCAGCTTTGTAAATTTTACAATATTGGATTACAATAATGTAAATAGTACACTATCAGTAATATCAGAACCCCAGAAAATAATTTATTTTTAGCTTTATATATATAAAAAATAGCTTTCTATGATAATAAATGGTCAAAATAAAGAAAACACTCTTTTGTATTAATAATAATAGAATTACTCTTTTATATTTCATTTCTACACACATTCTAACTTACATATGTAAATATAAGCAATGTTATCCAAAGGAGCACTATAGTCTTATTCAAGGTACAAACATGACATACTTCAATCTTTCATTCTTTGGAGACTGAATACTTTATTTTTGCTTTGATTGAATATTTTGTTGGTTTAACTCTCCACCAATAGTTATCCCCCATCATGAATCAGACATCATCAAAACAGTAGACATATTAGCTGCATTTTTTAGAACCAACGTATTCTAAGTGAGGTTTGAGGACGAGTGCATAGATTTCAAAATAAAAATTATGCATGGATTTTCAGAAAAAAGATGTCAACCACTTCAGTGTGCCTGAATGGGAGAATTTACAGTTTTATCTAGAAACATGTACATTGAATAGAATGAAAGATATATTATTGAAGGTATTTTACTATCTGTGAGATATGATACTATATGGAGCAGTAGAATTCTGAAATTGCTTATCTAGGCAGGAGAAAGTATACAGAGGCTTTCCAAATTTTGTCCCACTGCCTTATTCAAAATTCCATCTTATTTAATTTCACTGAGATGCCAAATGCAGCAAATGGTAGGACACAAATGCCGCAAAATACAGCACTTCACCAACAAAACCAGGAAATGTAAAAAGTACAGAACTCAAAAACTCAAAAGCAGAATTATTATTTATTCTGTTTTTTTTAATGTCAACTTAGTTAGCATAAAGCATGTGAAAGATATATGGGACTTGTTTCCTCCTTTTCTTTCTTTGTGAATGTAAATTAAATTAAGCTCTTTACCATGCAGTCAGAAATGTAAAAAATAAATATTCTTTTACAAAACCTTGGCTATGCAGTGGCTGTGACCTTGAACCCACTTACAGTCTAAATTGCTATTATGTGCAGTTAGTAAAAAGAACAGTTAGGGAAATATAGGAAAAGTCCATAGTATCAGCCTCTGACTCTTTTTGTGTCTCTCAGTAATGTGACCACTGGTAAGTGCTTCTGTCCACCATTTTTGCTGTTCTAGCTTCATGAGCAAACTGTTTCTCTGTGGCCTGACCTGACTATCTCTTTTTTTCTTTGAAAATATAAGGTTTCTGCTATTCTTGCTGACTCCTCATCTCCTTTTTAAGCCCTGCTCTGTTGAATTTTCATCAATCCACAGGGCTGATATCAAATTCACTCCAGACTTTGCATGATGGGAACAGTGAATCATGTTATTACGATAAGGTAAGTGTAGGCTGCATATAATAATTCCTTTTGGATCAAGTATCAAAATGCAGAAGAAGGAAAGTTTTTGGGTTCATATACCCTTCTTTTGCACATATGACAGCTTAAGCAGTGGAAAAGTGTCCAAGGGCTAAGTAGGTCTTGAATTAGATTGAAATAATATTTTATACATCCATTTTAAATCACACAGCCATAGGATTTTACTAAAAAGAGTCTGTTTACAAATATACTATCTGTTGTAAGGAGGTTGCAGGCTGTTTGCACTGTGAAATTGTATTTAAAAACAATGTGTGTCAGCCGATCTGGATTTTTTTTTCTCCACAATAGTCTGGTAAAAGTGGAAAGTGAAATGAAAGGAAAATGAATTAATTTACTTTCAGACACAGGAAATGCTACTAAATTTGGATACGTGAAAATATTGAACTTTCACTGGGGAAAAAAATAAATGATTTGAGGCCCTAGTGATCACACAGAGGATCCAGACAATTTGACAGGTATGAATTTATCTCACTTGTGAATGAATAACCTTTGGTAACTCACTGGAGACTTAAATATTCTGAACACATTTTCTCTGGAACACTTCAAAAGACACAGTTCATTTCTGTCTCTTCCAAACAGCCCCTTTGGTTACTTTCAGTTTACTGAGTCTTTGCTTTGCAAGTTTGGAAAATTAACATAATAAAAGCCTACCAGTGAGTTTTAGTCATGTAGGAAAGAAACTAGATTAACTCTTTGATTATTCTAAAGTCTACACAATCTTTTTTTGCATCAGCTGAGAGAGGCTTCATTGATCTCCTCTAAATCGTGCTTCAGCTGTACATGGAAATTCACCTCACTTTAAAAATACAGGCATACATTTTCAAAGCAGTACTTCAATAGATTCAGTGAGTGACTCCAATGTAAGCCATGTTTTGTGCAGCTGAAAAGGGGCCAATCACTTATAGCTCAATGGGATAAAACTACTGCCTGGGGACTTGCCTCAAGGTGCACCAAGGTGCACCTCCAAGAGATGCTGCATACCCTCAAAGGAAGCAGAGAGCTAGGGATATAAATGACAGTGGAGGGCAGGAACTGCACCCCAGCTGATGCTCACAGCTGTGCATGTCTGGGTTATGAGGGATCGCCACTTTCTGAGTGTGCTTTGTAGATAGGTGAAATCCATTAAAATTGTAGATGAAGGTTACTTTGCTAGTGGATAATCTCCATTTACTAGTAACTGACTATCAGCTGGCAACCATGACACGTAAAGAGGGATTCAGTTTTTCAGAACAGAATAGAGTAGAATAGAATAGAATAGAATAGAATAGAATAGAATAGAATAGAATAGAATAGAATAGAATAGAATAGAATCATAGATTCGTAGATTCGTAGATTTATAGAATCATAGAATCATAGAATATCAGGTTGGAATAGATGCTGGGGGTCGTCTGGTCCAACCTTTCTAGGCAAGAGCTCAGTTGAGGCAAGATGGTCCAGCACCCTGTCCAGCTGAGTCTTAAAAGTGTCCAGTGTAGCAGAGTCAACCACTTCCCTGGGGAGAATATTCCAATGGTTGACTGTTCTCATTGTGAAAAATTTTCACCTCTTCTCCAGTTGGAATCTCCTGGAGTTATTAAAGTTGGAAAAGACTCTCCCAGAGNTCACCAACTGGATTTCACTCCATTCACCACAACCCTCTGGGCTCGGTCATCCAGCCAGTTTTTTTACCCAGCGTAGAGTATACCTGCCTAAGCCCGGAGCTACCAGAGTCTCTAGGAGAATGGTGTGAGAAACAGTGTCAAAGGCTTCACTAAAGTCCAGGTAGATAATCTTGAACATGCTCTTTGAAGTTTAATGACAAAAATATATAAAAGAACTAGGAAATTAAAGCTTGAAGAGATAAACTAAAAGGGACAACAGATATGAAAGTCACCAGTATTTTAAACTTTGATTTGTGCTTATCAAGGTTAAATGTTGCTCTCCTTATGCTAAATTGCTGATGTAATGCAAATTTCTATATAGTCTTGTGTAGTATGTGGAAACAATAATGATTCCAAAGATTTCAGAAGGTTGAAATAGTTATTCAAAATATTTTATTGCTTCACGATCTTCTGCGGACAAGGCATATGGAACTGAGAAATCACAAGATCACAGAATGGCTGAGGTTGGAAGGCACCTCTGGAGATCACCCTGTCCAACTCCCTGCTCACAGCAGCATCAGCTGAAGCAGGTTGCACAGGGCTGTGTCTAGTCAGGTTTTCAAACCTGGTGGAAACTCCACCACCTTTCTCATAACCTGCTCCAGTGTCTGACCTCCCTCACAATAAAAAAATTTTTTCTTACGTTTGAGTGGAGTTCCCTGCATTTAAATTTGTGCCATTTGCCTCTTGTCCTTTCACTGGATACCACTTGGAAGAGTCTGATTCCATCTTCTTTACTCACCCCCATCAGGTATTTATTAAACACATTGATAAGATCCCTCCAAGCTTTCTCTTCTCCAGGCTGAACAGTCCCAGCTCTCTCAGCCTCTCCATGTATGTCAAATATGCCATAGGTATGAGGACATCTGATGACAATAGAACCCCAAGTATTCCTATGTTTAAAGAAAAGGGAAAACCTGAAAATTCCCAGGTAAACTGTAGACCATTTTAAAGATTATAGGGAAAGTATGTGGTAGAAATAAGAAATGTTCTAAGACTGATAATAAACTGAGTCAAATTTAGCCTCTTCAAAACTCCAAAGTAATTTGACTTTGGCGTCTGCTAGAGATGTTCAGACTGGTCTCAAGAAAGATTGAGAGGGATAGTCCTAAATTATTTTTAAAAACTTAAAAACCGACTTCACTTGCCTTTCATCCATAGAAGCCTCCCAACTCTTCCCAAGTGAAATTGGTATCGCATATTCCCATCTCTGCAACCTCTTTTTCTTGCCCTCTTAGCTTTTGTGGTCTGCCCTGCATCTTCACACAACAGCCCTAGACCCAGTATAGGCTCAGTTTCCTCAAAGAGTACAGGAGAACACATCTGGGAGGAGTGAGTTACTACTGCACACAGGAATAAGTCACACCAGCCCACTTGCTTTACGGTCATGGTTTGTGTACAGGTCATTTGTTGCCCTAGCACATTTGGCTTTTTGAGGTTACTTTCTCTTTAAAGAAGAACTAGCTGCTCTGCATACATCAGGGGGCAAGACCTAGATGACTGACTGACAGATTAGAGTTACTGCTGTGTGGTAACTCGGTGAAATAGTATGAGGTGGGGCAGACCATGGGACTCTGAGAAGAGAACCCCAAAATTCTGTAACTGATTGTGCACAGGTCTGCCCCTGGGTACAGGGTTTTAAATCTCATGTTTTCCATTTATATACTGAGTTAATCCTGAACAGCTAACAAGCAAAAATGCTTCTCTCTACTTCTCATTCCTGTGATCACAGGATTATCATTTGTTCCCAGAGTTAGAACACCAGGGCTGATGCTCAGCGTTGGATTCTAAAAATCTAAATTTAGGTTTCTAAATGCCAGCACCAACACGTGAATTAGATATCTAAGCTTCCTTCTACTCAATACAATTAATAGATTCTGGAGAGCTCTTAAAATCACCCCAAAGTAGCTAATGACATTTAGTTAGATGTACAGCCCTCTCGCTTTTATTGACTAACATTCAGCTGACCGTAATGGGAACTTAGACATTTAGTTTACTTATAGGTACTGACATTTGGATACTTAGATTAGGTTTTGCAGCTTGCACTGAATACCTCTTGGGGATGTTGATCCCCTGTGTTCACTGTTCTCTACTTCAATGCTTTGGAAATGCACCAGCCCTGTAGGTTTCTTCCTACATGGTATCACCCACTTAGAGAATATAGATGTTTTTCCCTCCCTCCAAAATTCCTCCTTTGTCTGCATCTGAGGAGATCTTTCCTGTAGATCTGAAGGAAGTACACTGATGGCAGTTCTTTTTTATATACACTTATGAGACTAAGTGTAACAATTTATTCATTGTAATGGTGTCCTGATTGGACAGCAATGGCCCAAGCAGAGAGGTTTTACTTCTGTGAGTGATACGCATCAGTGCTGATGTTCCTGTTGTCACCCGAGTAATACATCTGCTACAGGTCTGACCTTCTTCTGAAACCACATTAATGAGACAAGTATGAGCTAGGTGACTGATAATAGCTGATGCACGTGCTTCCTAGATCTGGTGCTCTCTCTGCTTCATCTTTTCTTCTGTAAAATACTAAAGCTAAAAAGAAAACATCACTCATCCAAGAAGCATAATAAGCTTTCCTTAAAAACAATAGTGTAATTTAAACAGGTTAAATCAACAACAGAAAAATGTATCTTCGACCAGCATTATGACACAATTTTTTTTTGTATTTAGAGTGCATTATAAAATAGTCAGATAACATATAATATCTTAACTAGTACAAAAAATTATATATCAATCACTTATTGTGCTCCGTCTTCATATGACATTTTAGCTCTTTGTTTAGGTAAGAGTCATTGTACACAACTCTGTAGAGCGTTGTTTCTTTAGTCTACCCACGTCTAAAGCATTGTTATATTTAATAGGAGGATTTCTACTTACAATATAATTACATTGTATGTATATAATTAGACTAACACTGCATTAGGCATTGATTGACAGGACAAGATGGGATGAAATGTAACATGAATAGACTTCATGGTAAATATCAATGTTTGGTTTATAGCTGTAAAGAGATTTTAAAAACTACCTTAGTTTAAAATGGCAATTGTGAATTATAGTAATTACCGTATTACACTACAACTGGTTCACTAGCTAAACTGCATCCACAGCATGAATCTAGTATATCAAGATATGGAATTACTTAGCTTTCACAGGATACACTTATTTATTTATATGTTTAAAAGTTTTCCATATAAACACTCATTCTCCAAATGCAACACATAATTTTAAAATTATATCTTACAGAAATATATGTAAAAGCATTGAAAATGGGAACTCCTGTGAACTCTTTTAATGCCAAAAGAATGTCTTTTATTTACTTCCTGCTAAACCATCATAGCTCCATGAGCAGTCTGTTTAAAACAGCCTAGAAGAATAGATGCTTGAAGATAAAAAGATCCAGTCTAATCAAGAGAGAAAGAAAGTCCCAGAGCAAAGTAGATCTCAAGGTATATCTGCATTTTCACTTTTAATTAAAGCAGTTATAAACTTTGCTTAGAACAGAAGTTTGTTTCTTGCCATGTTAAAGTCTGGTCTGTAGTGTAGCATCGAATAGCTGACGAACAAAAGTCTGTGATATGAAGATTCTATTAATTAGAAATGTTAGCTGATAACACAGTAACAGTTTAAAAAATAAAATACAGATGACCTCCCATAAGAAAATGTTGCTGTTATTAATGGCACAGTAGTATAAGTGCAAACACTTGAGGTTGGATATGCCTCAGTTATATCAGAGAGTGAGGGGCAAGGGATGTTGCACAGTCAGAAATGTGTCTGTTTTCGATTTTATGGTTCCAAATGACCACTGCCAACTTTATTCTGGTCATTTTATTGCTAGTGTAGCCAAGGTTCATTCATTCTTTCAGATATGTTACTTAATAAGTAGGCCCACCAAATTCTGCCTTTTTGGGTAGTTCTGAGTAGTGCCATATACCATGATATAACCTGGATGTGACAAAGACCTGGTTTACTACAGGAAGACATTAGTCCTAAAGAACTAAGATAGGAACACCTTAAGTGAAAATATTGAGTGAAAAAAATACCTCTTTTGGCTGAGATTGATACTGAATAATCCTTGAAGTAGCTGGGAATCTAATGACATGCCTTGTGTTGAAAACCTTTGTCTCTATAAGGAGTGGTGATAGGTGATTAACTCTTCCTTACTTTTATTTTCTTTAAATATTACTCTTAACTTCCATCACCTCTTTTCCATGAGGCCATCAATGCACACATTGCTCTGCTCACTGTTTAACTGGACTTGTAAATTAAAAAAATGAAAAGAGGGAGCTGCATGTTGTCAATATCTTAGATATGTCATGGCATGAGTTTTTCTGGTGGTGGTTCCCTATGTTGGCATTGAATGAAGGAAACCGGTGCCAGTGGTGGTCTAACTGAATGCATGCTTAGAGCACAGGGACTTCCATGCTGTCCTCATATACCCCTCAGAAAACAGAGACCTGGTGAAAGCTTTGCAAAGACATAAATCCGATCTAGTATTTCACCAGAAAAGGCAACTAGCCAGAAAGACACAGCATTACCTGAAGCTTATCTAATAAGGATCAGATATTTGGATAATGTAATATCTGGCATGATAAATCATCAAACTGATTGAGTGACTTGTGTAACACAGATATCAGTGGAGTTAGTCACTCATAAGGCTCCTCATTGACTTTCCCAAATGAAAGAAATGTGCCAAAGTATTCAGAGACATATCATGGGCCTTGACCAAATATGTACATCTACATTGTCCACATGTGAATTAATCGTCTAGATGTTCCTGAGTACTAAATATTTTCAGGATGCGATTGAGCACATCCAAAATAGACATCTAAAATAATTAATTGCATCCTGGAAGTGCCTGGTGCTTTTCATTGTCCGTAGTTGGAATCTAGTCTAAAGTTTCTTTGAGCGGAGTGATATTATCTTGTTTAACACTGAGAGGGCATTGATGAAAATTGCCGTACTTCACTGCCCCACACTTACCTCCTGTCCCTTATCATCTAGATCCAGTAGATAACTGGACTGCAGGCTACATCTTAATGTTATGTCTAGGATTATAGTGTCACAAGAAGGAACCCAAGTAGATGAAAGCAATTCATGAATTGTCACGGAATTTTCCTCTACTTTGACCATCTGTTTTCTCACTTCTGATCTTTTTTTGGAAGACATTGATTTTTTTTCCTTACATTTAGAAATGTGCTCCTATCTGCATATGACAAGTTTAAACAAAGTGCTTGAAATCATCGGTTATGTTTTTTGCAAAGTTGCTTTGATTCGAATAAAGCCTGTGTTTCCACTGCTAGGTCAAATTTTTTTATGTCCCCTCAGGAAATGTTCTTTGCTATGAAAGGTTTCTGGAACATCAGCAGATCAGGGAACATCCCCAGCTCGACCTCCTCCTAAGTTGCATCACAGGTGTGCACCAGAAATAAAAAGAACACTGTAGAAAGTGTATCCAAATTCCAAGCTTCTGAGAACACAGCTAATGGGAATTAATCTATTCTTCTGAACCAATATAAAATGTTCGAAAGTGAGAGTACACAGTAGTCAGTGGGAGCTGCCAAAACTAATTTGGGATCATAAGGGAGGAAAGTGTGAAACTGCCTGCAAACATGAAAGATCAAATGTTTATCTGAGTTTACTCGTTTTGTGGTGCTGCATTTGGAGCTAATAATTTTCAAAATAATTATCTCATAGGAATGGTAGATGCTAAGTAGTATATAAGAAACCTATGCATCTAGGAATAAACACAAAAAAGTATACTCATGTTGACCTTGTCTTTTAAGGTTAAAGTGTGCCTCATAGGATACTTTCACTCATGAAATGATATGCTGGCAGATGACCTTGTAAATGTTTATGCATTTCCTTCCATTTTTTCATTTTAGAGTTGTCCTGATTAAGTGCACTGGAATCACTATATATTAATGTGACAGCACAAATTATGGGTAGCTTGTAGAATAAAAAAGAAGATAAATTGGATAAACAGGTTATACTGGGATAGGTAAATTAATTAAGTTTCTAGGGAAAAACAGAGTCTATCTAATACTTAAGTATCTGGAAGCTGATTATTTGTAAATAAATAATGCATAAAGAATACTTTTAATAAATGTAGTTGGCCAGATTTACTATTCTCTCTGCCAGCAAGTATTTTGCAATAATTTCAACAGAATGTTCCAATCTGACATTTAACCTAAATCTTCATCACTTTGCTCGTCCTTCTCCTCCAGTTTTATAAATTCTTGCATTTGTGAGTTGGTGCCTAATAGTAATGACTGCTATAGGCCCTTTTGTATTCACAGAGTAATTAAACATGGAAATAGAACCTTACTCACAATAATGCCAGAATGCTTTGATCTTGTTTTGGGATGGCAGTCCTGAAAGTGAAAAAGAAACTTAATATTATCAGTTCTTCTGTTCTTATCTTCTCACTTAAGATCTTTAAGAGTTACAGTATTAGACACTTGTACTTATGGTTTGTGATGTGGACTTCTGTCCACCATGGTTGAAACTCCTGCAGTAGCCACTGCTGTCAACACATAAGGATTTTCACTGATAATAGATATGGACAGATTTAAATACATGACCAACAGAATGTCCTGACAAAAGTTGGATTTACAGCTCAATTTTGCATAATCTGGCAAGATACTAAATAACTACATTGAGGTCTGATGCCAGAAGAATGTCAGAGTGCCGTATGAGGAAGGATCAGTCCCTAACTGGGGCAATTAAAACATTAGGTACCTAAATAAATCATGTTCCACTTAGTATAGTTGTGTCTTCTTTATGATATATCTTTACTATGAACCATTAAAATAATGTCAATAAAGCTGGCTGTGTCTGCTAAGATAGCATGCAATTCTCACTATGATTTAGGCATTTCTACCCTTGGCATGTTCTGAAACAAGGACCATGTTCCTGTCATGGCAAATTAGGTCAACATGGCGAAATAGAGAGTCATGGGATGATGAAACATTAAAGAGTATATTATTAACTGATGTCTTTTTCATTTTATTTTTCTTCAGTGATGTTTAACAAATTGAACGTTAAATGTTGAGAGACACAAAAATGCTTTGTTAGATTACTGAAAACAGGGAGAAAGAGTTCCCTCAGCTGGTGTGTAACATAGTAATATAAAGCTAGACTTAGTGGTAGGTTTTGGAGGTGCTATTTGAGGTCCCTCATCCCCCAAATATGTTAGAGATGGTTGCTCCAAAGTGCAGTCTACATGATTTATTAAGTTTCTTGTATACTTTTATGGAGTTACTTCAGGAATCTTTAATTCTGCCTTTGCCATATCCCATGAGGACTTTTTAGAATCTTAAGACTCTGCAAAAAGAAATGCAGCCATTCTGAAATCCACATACCTCAGAAGGTACCTCTCTGCCATTGGCACATGTCAACATCTTGAATGAACAACAGGAAGGGTTTTTCTGTGTTAAGTACAGTAAGAGAATTGGTAATGTTACCTACAGCTAAACATTAACTGAATCCCCTTGCCTACTTGCAAGGGTGAATGTCACACTCCAGACATAATGACAGCAAGAAAAGTTAACATATTACAACCTTTCTTCTTAGGTGCAAAACAGAAAGGACAAGATAAGTTTCTGCATATAACAGCAAAGATCTATAAGATGATGATGAGATTTGTGTATAAACTTCTAGGGCTCCAGCGAGGGGTCTAACAGAATGGCCTGCAAACTCATGTTGCAAGAGCACATCTATTATATTTTAGACCAGCATTATATAAGATATGTATTATTCAGTTCATGCCAGCAGGTCATAAACTATAGTTATGTACATTCTAGTGCACTGTGAATGCTTCTTTGTTAAACACCCAGTACAATGAAGTCATTCAAAGGTTTATCACAAAATGTAAATCATGCAGTCAGAATACATCTTTCTTTCCTGCTAATACCAACAATATTTATAATTAGTAAATTATTGACCATGTAACATGTCTTTAATTAATAAAAATAGATATACATAAGTCTAATTCTGAGACAAACATGTTTGGGGATTTTCTCACTTGGAAAGAAATGATGGAGTTTGAAATAGTACATAGCTCTCCTAACTTCTGCTCTGGCTCCCCCTAATAAGATCACACTTTTAAATTATAATTTAACTGTGCAACTAATGTTATATATGCAATACTAAACAAGACACTAAGGGCATGGGACTAGGGACCTGAAATTCTGTTTTAGGACTGTAATTGTTTACCTCTGTGATTCAAATCTTGAAATATCCTGTTACACCCCTGTGTTTATAATATACATTTGGGTACAGATCACTGGCTTTTCTTGAAAAGGTTGCTCTCTTTGTGAGTGGCAACTGTGGTGAAAAGGTTAAACATAATTTTTGATCCCTATGGTGATGAATACTTCAGGGATGTTTGATTTTTTTAAGAAAATATCCATTTACTATGAAATGCATAAATAACTCTTGAAGCATATTTTGAAAATTCTTTTATATAGAATAATCTGGCATTAAACTGATCAGTAAATGAAGGAGATAAAACTGAAAAGAACTGTTGTACTTAGTGGTGAGGTCTTTTACATATGAGCATGAAGTGACTTGTAGTCCTGTTGAAATATTATGTGAAGTGTGTAAATTGTGTCTCCCTGTCCAACAATCCAGCCGTATGTGCTAGATTATTATTCCTGTATTTTTCTCCTTACCCCTGTCCCAGTTCTTTTCCTCACTTCCCCTCACCTCATCAGAACAGGTGGTCCTAGCTCTGAGGTGTTGTGGTACTGCAGCTTCTTTCTGGAAACAATAACCCATACAGTTCAGAAGTAAAGCTTCAGGTAACCAAGTTCAAAGAACCTGAAATATCTTCTGTGTTCATGATGCAGGAGTTTGAGAAATACGAAGTATGGAAACTCAGAGTGGAAATGCACCAATATATGCTGGGGACAGCGCACCTAGAGAGCAACTTGGCAGAAAAGGATCTGGGGCTCCTGGTAGACACCAATCTGAACATGAAACAGCAATGCCACAAAGGCGGCAAGTGGTATCATGGATTGCATTAGAAAGTTCCCAGCAGGTCAGGGGAGGTGATCCTTCCCCTCTGCTCAGCACTGGTAGGGCCACTCCTGAAGTACTGTGTCTGGTTCTGGACTCCTAAGTACAAGACACACTAGAGAGAGTCCAGCAACGGGCCATGAAGATGGTGAAGAGACTGAAGCATCTCTCCTATGAGGAAAGGCTGAGAGGGCTGGGACTGGTCAGCCTGGAGAAGAGAAGGCTCAGGGGGATCTTATCCATGTGCATATATATATTCTTTGACTCAGTCTTTAATAGTCAGACCTGTTGTCCTCAGGGTATTAACCCC
>VZTL01028127.1:2638-15136 GCA_013400535.1 Scopus umbretta | reverse complement strand
GGCAGAAAAGGACATGGGGGTGCTGGTTGATGGCCGGCTGAACATGAGCCAGCAGTGTGCCTGGACGGCCAAGAAGGCCAACAGCATCCTGGCTTGTATCAGGAACAGTGTGGCCAGCAGGAGTAGGGAAGTGATCGTGCCCCTGTACTCGGCACTGGTGAGGCCGCACCTCGAACACTCTGTTCATTTTTGGGCCCCTCAGTACAAGAAAGATGTTGAGTTGCTGGAGCATGTCCAGAGAAAGGCAACGAAGCTGATGAAGGGTCTGGAGTACAAGTCTCCTGAGGAGCGGCTGAGGGAACTGGGACTGTTCAGTCTGGAGAAGAGGAGGCTGAGGGGAGACGTTACTGCTCTCTACAACTTCCTGAAAGGAGGTTGTAGCGAGGTGGGGGTTGGTCTCTTCTCCCAAGTAACTAGGAATAGGATGAGAGGAAATGGCCTCAAGTTGCGTCACAGGAGGTTTAGATTAGATATTAGGAAATTTTCTTTTTACTGAAAGAGTGGTCAAGCATTGGAACAGTCTGCCCAGAGAGGTGGTGGAGTCCCCATCCCTGGAGGTGTTCAAAAAAGGTGTAGACATGGTACTTTGGGACATGGTTTAGTAGGCATGGTGATGTTGGGTTGACAGTTGGACTTGATGATCTTAGAGGTCTGTTCCAACCTTAATTATTCTATGATTCTATGATACTTGAAGGGAGGGTGCAAAAAGGATGCAGCCAGGCTCTTCTCAGCAGTGCCCAGTGACAGGACAAGAGGCAACGGGCACAAACTGAAACACAGAAGGTTCCATCTGAACATCAGGAACCACTTTTTCACTGTGATGGTAACCGAGCAGTTGCACAGATTGCGCAGAGAGGCTGTGGAGTCTCCCTCCTTGAAGATATTCAGAAGCTGTCTGGACATAGTCTTAGGCAACCATCTCTAGGTGGCTGTGCTTGAGCAGGTGAGTTGGACCAGATAACATCCAGAGGTTCCTTCCAATCTCAACCATTTAGTGATTCTGTAAAAGGCTGAGGGGCATACAGCACTGGGGATTAAGATCTTTATTTGGGGACAGAGGGTTAGAGAATGGTGATGCCAGGAACATCATGCTGGGGACCTGGCTTAGGGATTGAATTTGGAGAATGGTAGCCATACACAGCTTTGCAGTGCAGTTCAGAAAAGAGTTTGATGATGTCTGCTTTGTTTTGATGGTTTGGGTGCTGGGGAATATAATTATTTCAGGCAGAGGAAGCAGCTGATTGCTGATTTCACACATGCTGGAAAGGAGGTTTAACTTAGGAGCCCTTGCATAAAAGAGCCTCATTCCCTCACACAGAAGGGGAGACGTATCTCTACCTCCTGGACACATGATTTTGAGTACAGAAGGCATCTTCAGTGCTTTCTAATTGCAGAGTAAGCTGCTAAACTCTGACCAGAAATGTAATTCAGTATATATTTCCTCATTAGCAATAGCTAAGGCTTGATAGTGGCTAGAATAAAAAGGCTTCCTACAGAACTTGCTGGCTGGTGTGAGACAGCTATGTGCTCCCACTGATTTATATTGTTATTCCCACTGTCTTAGCCATCTAATCCAGGACCTTGATAGCAGAAAGGAAGTCAAGCAGCTTAAAAGTTTAAGCATTACATATCCCAACACAGCAGCACCCAATTCATTTCACATATCTTGCCCTTAGTGTCTAACACATACATTTTATTAGCAGCTTGTAGGGCATGCAGTCAGACATTTTCCATTATGGTCAGTGAAATAGCATGGTTAAAATCCTGTGCAATGCTTTATAAATTTAAATTTAAGCATAAATGTTCTGTAACAAGATTATTGTATCTGATCTGATGGTTGGGGAAAGCTCACTCATTTTGTATTGTCAGCACTTGGAGCAGTCATTGATGTATTAAGCTCTTACACAAGTCATGGCATCTTACTTGAACCAACGTGCAGTCGCAGGGGATTTCAGTTGAAAAAGTAGATGCAAGATACACATTTATAACAGTGAGGGCAATCAGCTTTGCAATGGATTAGTGAAGAATATGGTAAATTCCCCATCACTTGGAGTCTTTTTATCAATGTCAGATGTCTTTGTAAAAGAAACAACCTATTTCAATAACATTTTATTAGGTTATATGCACAAATAAGGAGAAGAAATCTACGGTTTTCATGCAGAAAATTGGTTTAGATTAGCACAGTTTCCACTTCTCTTTTATCTACTTATGCTAAGTAAGGTTATGAGAAGAAAAAACAATTGAGGCAGTGGTACAAACTACCAGATTTTTCCCCTCAAAACCACTAAACCAGGAAGTGGTCTGTGACAGTATTGTCCTGAAATTGCCGCTTTAACAATGCTACCTCCCATAGAAAATCCACTTTAAATCTAGGCCAAATTCTGAACGGCCTGACTCCATGGGTATACTCACAACTTTTTCCTTATGGAAAAATTTGTTCATATATTTTAAAAACATTGTCATCTCTGCATGCATGTGATGGATCTAGCACTTAGCTACACACAGGATAGAATTTTCTGAAGCAAATCCCTTTTGTCAAAATGGGCTTTGCAAGCATAAACTCTATTACTTACATGTGTGAATGCTTATGCCTACATACTTGAAAGCCCCTTTCAAAATTTAGTCTATTAAATAAACGCGCAAATTAGCAAGACTAGTATAGTTCTCCAGCTGAAAGCTTTCCTTTAAAATAAATGTGGTATTTTACTAGAAGTAAATGGAAACACTTAAAGAAGTGGGTTGATAAACAGTATTGAGTTGGGGTAGATTTGTAGCAATTGATGTTTTGACAAAATTGGAGATGCTGAAACAGGCATTTTAGCTTGACTTAGCTAAAATAATAAATTGCAGTAGCCCAACCTAGACATGACAAAGGCATGAATCAACTTCTCCATCTTCTTCAAGCAAAGATCTCAGGCTTGTACTGTACCTGTGATGGTGAAAAGGGGTTTGAATATTACATGAAGATGGCTGTCAAAAGGTAGCTCTTAATTCAATATCATCACATCAAGGGTTTTCATGCTGACAGAGAGACTATGAGATTGCTGGTCCCAGAAAAATATTATAGAGAAATAACTTTACTCTTTGTGTTCTTTGCAACAAGTAGCAAAATGCTGACTTCATTTGTGTTGTGATTTGTTAAAAAAAACCTGGAAATACCTGAGTTTTTTCAAAGCAAATTATTCAGATGCCTACATCTTGCTTTTTAAATCAAAATTTTCAGTTTATAAAGGACTGAAGAATCTACCTGTTAAAAACTTTACTGCAAAATTCATGTTTTAAATATTGAAGTCCCTGTTGCTTCTAGTGCTATACTGTACTCCAAAAAAAGACACATCATCCTCTTTTACGGTTTTGCTCATTTTTAATAGGATTCATGACTTCTGTTAAATGCACTGAAAATGAACAGACGTACAGGGCCTGGCTATATTAGCTACTGTTAGGTTTAACAGCCCAGGATAACAAAACATTTTTGGGCAGGCATAAATCTTGGATGACCTTAGGTATTAGAGAAGGTGTAGTAAAGACCTTAATACACCACAGCAAGGAAAATTTTAGTACTGTGACAGTTTTTAGATCTTGTATTTGCTGTTATCAAGCCAAGATGCACATTAAAAACTATCTGAAAATTGCCACAACTTTCAGTAAAATTTCTTCTTCCCCTGTTCTTCAGTTACCTTGTACTGATTCTGTCCTTAGGATTGCATCCCAATGAATCTACAGCCCTTTCTGGGGCATAGCAGTCATTTCTCCATTGTCTCCCCTTGTTGCTATATGTAAGTTATACATGCATGATGTCTGGGATATCATAGACTGCCAGAAGATTGCCTGATGACAGTTCTAGTGAAAAATATTGCATAGGGGAAAATGGTTGGCTGTTTTGGTTTTTTTTGTTTGTTCATTTTAAGACAGAGAAAAGACGACCACTGAGTGGTTATGTCTACCATAATAGCTTGTCAATATATAAGATTACTGTAAAGAGGATCAGCTCTCCTTTATCATTGACCAGGGTATCAGGAAAATCTTTCCAGCAGTAAGGATAGTGAAACTATGTAGGGCAGATTATATATGGGTGCTCTGGAAGCCCCTTACCTGGATATTTTCAAGAATAAATTGAACAGACTTCTGGTAAGTATGGTCTTGACCTTGTCTCAGAGGAAAGGAAAGGACTAGAAGAATTCCTGACTCCTTCCTGTCCTGTTTTTAATGACATTTTCCAGTTCAGGCTAAGTTTCTTTCATTAGCGTGATTGAGTTACAAAGCCTATGCTTTGTAGCATTTGGTATTTGTTAATAACATTATTTAGTGAGCCATTGCCAAATCTTCTGCAGAAGAGGCTCATCTAATGGACCCCATCTTTATTCCCTCACTGGGGCATAGTGAGAGCTCTGAAAATAATGGGTAAGATATATATTTAGTAATGGCTCTATTTAAGTTCATTGACTGTGTGATTTCACCTGGGTTATCATGTACAGAGAGACCAGGCCTCTCAATGAGACACACTATTCCTTTCTCATTTTTGCTACGACTTGGTGCTGTTTCACATATTTCAGGGTCAGTAAAGAGGATGAATACCCTCAGGTTTTATAACACAGAATCACAGAAGAATAGATGAGATTGGAAGGCACCTCTGGAGATCATCTAGTCCAACCTTCCTGGTCAAGCAGGGTCAGCTAGAACAGAATGTTGAGGATTGTGTCTAGTCAGGTTTTCAATATCTCCAGGAAAGGAGACTCCACCGCCTCTCTGGGCAACCTATTCTAGTGTTTGACCACCTTCACAGTAAAAATGTTTTTTTCTTATGTTTGAGTGGAATTTCCTGTGTTTCAGTTTGTATTCATCAGCTCTTTTCCTTTCACTGGATACCACAGAGAACAGACTGCCTCCATCTTCTTTATTTGCCTGCATCAAGTATTTATTATGCACACTGATAAGATCCCTCCTGAGACTTCTCTTCTCCAGGCTGAACAGTTCCAGCTCTCTCAGCCTCTCCATTGTGTGTCAGATTCTCCAATCCCTTAGTCATCTTTATGAGCCTTTTTTGAACTTGCTCCAGTAAGTCCATGTCTTTCTTACACTGGAGGGCCCAGAACTGGACCCAGAAATGCAGATGTTTCTCACCAGGGCTGAACTGAAGGAAATAATCACCTGCCTTAACCTGCTGGCACTGCTCTTCCTAATGCAGCCCCAGGATGTTCTTGGTCTTTGCTGTGAGGGCATATTGCTGGCTAATAGTCAACTTGTTTTCATCAGGACCTCCAGATCGTTCTCTGCCAAGCTGCTTTCCAGCTGGTAGCCAGTTGGTGCTGGTGCATGGTGTTATTCCTCCCCAGTGCAAGACTTTGCATTTCCCTTTGTTGAACTTCTTGAGATTTCTGTTAGCAAAGTTTATTATATTTTAATAATAATTAAGCATATGTACCTAATCCAGCTGTTGATATGTCACATTTTACTTGTGCGCTGCTGAGTGTTGTATCAGTCAGCACACAGTAAATATAACTTTATTTTTCCCATGTATTTTCTCTATACAGTTAAGTAATTAAAAACATATCAGTAAAGCTGGGATATTTCTCACTTAATTTAACTGTTTCAAGTTAGCTATACAGTCCAATTTTCAAGCTTAATTATAAACATAGGTAAGTCTACCTTAGGAAGTATTAGGGGAAAGGAAGGTCTCCAAAGCAGGTTTCATTCCATCCTTAGAAATACATCTAAAACACATGTGTTGAATGACCATCTGGAAATCCTATTGCTCTTGACTGACTACAGGTGGAACCTGCATGAGCAGTTTGGATTTGTCAACTAGAGATAGCTGAGAAGCAGTCACCCTAAATAAGGGGATCTGGGGATATATTGTCATTCTTACCTAACCTGGATGAAAAGCATGTAGATTTACCCATCATATAACAGCCTTGTATACAACATTAACTACTTTCCAGCCACAATACAGTGCTTTAGAAGTAATAATGAAAGAAAATGTTTTAAACAACATCACAACCAGGTGACCAGGCCCAGTCAGCATGCGTTTATGAAAGGCAGGTCCTGCTTGACCAACCAGATCTCCATCTATGACAAGGTAACCCACTTAACAGATGAGGAAAAGGCTGTGGATGTTATCCACCTGGACTTTAGTAAAGCCTTTGACACAGTTTCCCACAGCATTCTCATAGAGAAGCTGGTGGCTCAGGGCTTGGATGGGTGTACTCTTTGCTGGGTAAAAACTGGCTGGATGGCCAGGCCTAAAGATTTGTGGTGAATGGAGTGAAATCCAGTTGGTGACTGGTCACAANGGCAACGAAGCTGATGAAGGGTCTGGAGTAGAAGTCTCCTGAGGAGCGGCTGAGGGAACTGGGACTGTTCAGTCTGGAAAAGAGGAGGCTGAGGGGAGATGTTACTGCTCTCTACAACTTCCTGAAAGGAGGTTGTAGTGAGGTAAGTGTTGGTCTCTTCTCCCAAATAACTAGGAATAGGATGAGAGGAAATGGCCTCAAGTTGCATCACGGGAGGTTTAGGTCAGATATTAGGAAAAGTTTCTTCAATGAAAGGGTTGTCAAACATTGGAACAGGCTGCCCAGGGAAGTGGTTGAGTCCCCATCCCTGGAGGTATTTAAAAGACTTGTAGACATGATGCTTAGGGACATGTTTCAGTGGTGGACTTGGTAGTGTTAGGTTAACAGTTGATCATATGATCATAAAGGTCTTTTCCAACCTAAATGATTCTACGATTCTATGAAAAACTTATTTTACAAGTATTGACAAGTTGTTCCTCGATTTAAAATGGTTGGAATTTTGCAGCAGTGCGTTTCACTAAGTTTTTAATGTTCTAAAGCAAAATTTCATCTTTTTGTCTGGCCTTACACTCTAAAATATGCTCTCTTCAAGTTATTATCTAAATTATCATCCATATTGGTTTCCAAAGATTGATCCATTTCTGCCCTACAAAAGATAATAAAGAATCAAGTTACATCTGGTTTGATTTCCCTGTAACAGAAATAGCCAATTGCCCCATGTCAGAAAAGATGTAATGTAGGTATTCTTCTGGGATTTTACCTGGCTTTTCCCAGTCAATAACGAAATAAGATCTAGCATTTCATTTATAAAACATGAATTCCACTGGGTTAGAGGCATCAAAAATGATAATAATTTTTTACTCTTATATGCAGAATATTTTAGCAAAATTTTTTTGCTATCTCCCATTAAGAAAACAAAAAATACCATCCTTTTTTGTTTTCGGGCTGATATACTAATTTTGCAATGTAACATGATAGTTTTCTGCAGTGTATTGCTTACAAATGCTGAACTGAATTTGTCAGGGAAGAGTTATATCAAAGTACTGTAAGAAGAAGCCTCAGAAGTGAGGTGAAGGATACTCCAGTTTGGCAGGGGAATTTTTGGATGTACAAATTACCTTATTGCAACAAATTTTTCAAGGTACAATTTTTATTCTTCAATTATTTATCTTCCGTGAATACTTCAGCATTTGCTTTGACTCAGCTTTACCCTTGTATTTATCTGTTGCCTTAGTTGTCTCAGTTTTTAAAATTTGACTGCACCATTCCTCACCCAAGTCGTGCCTTTGATCAGACATAGTTCCATTCAGCATTTGGATGGAAAAGATAAGAAGAAATTACTTCCTCTTCTTGGAAAGATAGTACAGCAACTTTCCTGGAAAGAATACTTTTGTCTGCAGACAATGTTCATTGTTTGCTCCAAACTTCACATCAGAAACAGTAAAATGATATTAATCCTAGCAGCAGCACATGCTTTGATTGAACCATTAACGGGTTCAATTTATCCACTCCCTCTACGCCTGCTGCTCAGCCTGGTGATTCCCTTTGCCCTTACATTCCCTGATTCCCTCTAAACTTCTGTCTCTCTCTTATCTTAGTACCCTGAGTGTCCCCATGTCAGCAAGATATCTCCCAGATATGTCTGCCTTCTTTCACTTCAATGCTTGTCACCTTCTTCTCTCTTGCAGTACCCCAGAGACACTATACTATTCTCCTACTTTCCCCAGTTCCCTCTCTGGTCTGGAAACTGGGCAGGAATGTGCTCTTTTGCCAGATGACCTGAGGTACATAAATGCTGATTGATAGGGTGGCCCATCTACCCTGTTCCTCTGCCTGTCTCTCGGCTCCTGGCTGCCAGGTGGACCAAAAGAACTGCTCTGACCCTTGACAGGCCAGAAAAAAAGATAGCGCTGTATGGCAATGTCGCAAGCTGTTTGCGGAAATGTGCTGCTGTGCACGCCAGAGTCTTGATCCCAAACTCATCCTGGCATTTTTTTTTCCCCTGAGAGAGCAATGAATCCGCTTTCTATGTTCCTTGGGACGAAGAAGCAGAAAGGTGCTAGCACATTTCAGTCAGAATACAGCCTAAGGTACTTGCTTCTTAATTTCCTTGTTTTAATATACTCTGTGCCACTCACAGGCTGTACACTAAAGTCTTGGCTGTAGCTGAGAGGAATCCAGGTAGGTTAATTAATTAAACATTTTCATACTGGGGGTTACAAGACCTTTCAGGTCCACAGAGAACATACAAATGATACTACCCTCTGGGATAATACATCATGCTTCTTTGCCTCTGTGACTACCTTTATGCATGGGCCCAGTCTGGATTTTTAATATTTCTGGAGGTTCTTGCTGATAAAACAATGTTCATGAGGTACTTCGACAATTTTTATCTCAGCCTTTGAAAAAACAATTTGTTGTTTTTACATTACTTCGTCTCTGACCTACCCTCTGTATCTTTACCTGAGGCATAAAAAGCTATCACCATCCAAGTAAGATCAGTTCAGAATAAATACCCTAGTAGTTAAGAAGAAAATCCCTTCTTAGTGCTCTTCTGTATGCAGTATTTTCTCTTTGCAATAATTTCTTTTTAAATAAAAACAGATGATGTCTAAACAGATGAAGCAAATACAATCTACAACTAAATGACTTTCAACATTATGCCAACTAAGTGCACCACTCCTATTAGCTGTTTAAAAGGAGGTCTGAAGTGACAAGTTTAAAAAATTGCCAAGAACAGTGCTCCAGAAATGCAGATGTGAGTGACGAGCTCTGAACTAGCACACTGGCATTGCAAATCTCTTCACTTCATGTGTTCCTTCTTGCTCAACGTGACATCACACTCACTGAGAAATAAACTCTTCTTCTTCTTTCAAATTCTGACACAATTGCAGTGCTGGGGTTGGAAGGTGAAGCTTTTGAGGAGCACCGTAATTTACCATTGTGCCAATTCTGTGCTCTAAATTAAGGGTTGCAGTGACAGTAACTATCGAGAAAATTAGGATGCTAGCCTGGGAAGTCTACTATGGCAGAGTATTAACATTTCTCACTACAAGTATTCAGCATTAATAGATAAGTTCCTAGCATCAAAGTGGATGCAGAAAGTGAAGAAGCTTTTTAGACCATGAATTAATCTTTATGCTGCAATGGACAGAGATAGCGCTATATTATGAATTTGGGTGGAAATTTTCAAGTTGATTTTCTTTCAGGTTCGTAGTTATATACTATAGATTCACAGTTGGTGTGTGTTTTATATGATGATTTCCTCCAGTCACTTATTATCAGGGTAATGAAGGGGCTTTGGATTTCATTTCAGCCGCATTCAGCCTTGCTTCTCCAAAAAGGGGGGTTTCTTCTTTACATATCATGCAAAGCAAGAATTGCTCTGAAACGTTGAGATGTCGTACTTATATCTGTATGTCTGTCATATGTCTGTCATTCAGTTGCATTTGCAATGCTACCTTGGGTGGGACTCCTTCTCTGAAGGGGAAGAACTTCTCTTGACATAAGCCCAAGCACCAGTTTTGCCAGCAAGCCAAAACGAGACAGGTATTTGGTAAGTGTAAAGTAAAATTTAAATGCAGACATTTTTCCTTTAATGAAGCATTGTAGTTCTGTTATTAAAATCTATTACATTATCATAAATAAACAATTTTAAATGAGACAATCAGTATTAACAATCAGATCTATTCTCCATAATATTTTATATACATGGTGTAGACAAAGCAGACAAAAATAGTGGTGAATAAATATTATTTTGTTATGCTGTTAAATTTATCTTTTTTGTATTTCCAGACCATTAAGGCTGTCTTTGAGCTTAGTATCCTTGAATCCTTTGTAAGTTGCTTCAGCTGGCAGTCAAGAGATTTTTTTTTGGAATTACTGTACTATATACTGCAACGGAATTTCTGGGCTGGCTAAATCTGTGTGTGGCTCCTCCTGGACAAGCAGGTCTCTAAACTCAGTAGACAAACCTGTGAAGATTTTGTTAAGTGGGTTTATATGTTTCCTGCTTTAAAAAGATGGACTTTATTTTCAGCAGCACTAGGAGGGGAAGCTGCTTTCTGTCATAAATAGATGTTTTTTAACATATATTGAACCCATGATACCCATATCCATGCTCCCGATATTTTTTTTTTCATTTTTCATTTCTGAGCTTCTGTAGGTCAGAAGTAGATTGTGAACTTATGTAGATAGTCAGAAGCATAAAATCTAGCCTTTGAAGTCTGAGCAGCTCTCTTGTCTTCTTTTTTTCACCAGGTAAAATAAATGCTTTCTTCCAGAGGACACTGTATTTGCCATCAGAAAAGAAGGATGGAAACTACTCCAGTAAGAAACTGAAGTGAGATCTTACAGTGACTGCCTGTGATGGTTTCAACAATAGTTCTTATAGGAATTGTACAAATGGAGTTTTTCAATTCCACATCCTTTCCTGTTTCTCACACCTGTGAACAACATCTTAGTTTTAAGGATTTCATAAAAAATCAAACAGGATTTCCTTTTGCTGTAAGTAAAAGCTGATTTTTATTCTCCTTGCCCCATTTTTGGGCACTTTATTTTCTGGAAGATCAATAGTAAAGCGTGGTCTCTCCCTATTGTTGCTGTTATACCTCACCATTTGACTCCTTTTTTCATGACTAAAATCACTACTAATGCAATTTCACTAGTTTCAGAAATGTTAACATATTCCCAAAGCTATCAATAGCAAGAGGAATATAAACTCTATAATTATAGTTTAGTTTTGCATTATCTGTTATATCTTTTCCTTCTGGTCCTTGTTTTGCATCCTTATTAAAGCTAAACATGTCCCATTACTTAACCATACACAAGATACTTATCAGAATAATAAAATGCACTGCACCCAACATAGTTTGTACCGTAGTTTGTACTGCAGCTTCAGTTTGTACTTCTGCTGTAACAATTACTTATTTTATGTTTTGCCATAACAGTGTTATACTGCTCCTATACACACCATAATTGTAAAACATACTGTGCTTCTGCATTCGTTTAAAGAGCAACTACTTGATAAGTACAAAGTAATTAAGCAATAAGACATGACAGGCAGTACATTTCTGGGGAATTATTGCACTTCTCAGATGTCTTGAAAGATATGAGGCTAAAGGTTGAGTGACTTCAGCCACCTGAGAAGTGGAATAATCCCCCAGAAATGCATTGCTTACAACAGCTTATTGCTATTATGAAATGGAAATTATGAAACCAAAATAGGAGGAAAAGATTAGATCTGTGCATTTATGGAGGATTACTTATATAGGTATGACATCACTGTCAGGTCTATATGTGTCCAGAGAGTTCTTATAGACATTTCAGAATTAGCACATGAACAACACAACTCATCTGAAACTGCTGCTTCAGCACTCCTTATTACCAACTTTACCTACACCCGCCCCCCAACATTTCCCTACAAAATCATATTTGTATTCTCGGTACAGACTTTGTCTCTGATACTAATCACACAACCTCAGGGGGTGTGGTTATTCCGAAATAATCATACCCCCTGGAGGATTACAGGCATTTGGTTGCTTCCTTGCCTTGTAACACCCCAAGGTCATTATCTCATGATAATTACATCTCCTGGAGTTGCCTTATTGCTTAAGTGTAACACTAAATTTTAATTACAATGAGATAGAGCTCTTCTGGTAGTTTATACAACATCCTTTGTGCGCAAAGCCAGATGGAAATAATGCCTAGCTTTTACTGTAATAGCATGTGTTGGGCTTGTGCTCCACTGCAATAAATTACTGTGTTTTTGTTGGATTTTTGATGAGAAAATAATTTTGAACTAAATTTGCAACACACTACCATCAAATTTAATTTGGGGTCTTATTATTGTTCTGATTTGTTGTAAATTAATTTTAAATCAAAAAAAATATAGTAAAGAAATACACAACATTCCAAGTCTGATACTAACAGTTACTACTGAGTTCCACTTGAGTTTGCTGAAGATAGGGAGTGTAGTGTTTGGTTCTTTAGACATTTCAATGAGTCATCAGTAAAAAATGAGTTTTGCATTGAAATTTGAGATAGTGAATTTCAAATATGATTTCTGTTTCTTTCAAAAGACTCAAACAAAAGAATACAATTCATACAGAATTCATATAAGGAGTGCATTTCTCATATTCTAACTCTTCAGGTCTGAAGTTGGAAATGGCATCACATTATTAGAGGTTTCCTGAGAAAGGTTTAATTT
>VZTL01028126.1:8837-19046 GCA_013400535.1 Scopus umbretta | reverse complement strand
AAAAAAAAAAAGGAACATTTAGGGAGCAGAACACAGCAAATCAGCTCTACATTCTCAACTCTACATTCTCTGACAACATGCAGTCAAAAAGCAACTGAGATACACAAGGGTCTGAAACAGTGAAACCACTTGGGATTTTTTTTTTTTTTTTGGAAGCAAAAAAAACCTCAGGAAGAGCCAAAAAATTAAAAAATCTTGCCCATTTACATTTCATGCAAGCTTTCATGCAAGCTTAGAATTTTTTTTTCAAATAAACAATGCATTTATTTTTTATCAGGCTTACAGCATACTTTTTCAGTTGATAAGCATCATTACTGAGTTCTGTCGTATCCAAACCACTTACTTAAAATCATCCACATCTGTGCTTAATGACAGTGAGCCAAACAGTAAGACTTCTGTAGCTAGCATGCCTTTCTCCTGTACACATTTGTAGGAAGCACTCTTCCAACAAAATTTCTCATACTGGATTTATTTTCTAACAACAAAGCAAGGGATCTCAAAAAAACCCCACTAGGCAGCTAATTTGTACTGAGATCTGAAGCTTTAAGTATGCTCAGGAAGCCTTGCACTGCCACGCAACAGTCCGAAATTACGCCAAGTCTCAACCATGCTGTACTTCCTTATCAAAATCCATAAACAAACCGACCACTGAGATACTGACAGCAAAGCAGTTATAATAGACACAGATCTCACAGCAGACAAGCAGGGCCCAGAGACCATCACGGGCTGCACCCTGCAGCGTATGTGACTGCTTCCAAGACTCCCACGAGAGCTAGGCAACGTTTCCTGCTCATTTCACTATGTGCCCCTTCGTCCTTACTCTCCTCCAGCGACAGCATCCTCCCCTTTCTGCAAGGGTGCAAAGAAAACAAGCCAGCAACAAAGGAGTTAGAAAGCATTCCCCTCCTATACACGGCAGCTCTGTGGCCAACTGCAGCAGCAACTACTCAGCAGCTTAACTGCATTTTGGACAGGACTCTGTCATGCTAAAGCCTACATTCTACTGAGCAATCAAGGAAGCTAAATTTTTAAAAAAGCCATTAAGAAGCAGCACAAATTATGGTAAGAGTGATTTATCTTCTAGAACTGTTGCATTTGACTACTAACTGAAAACCAGGGAGCCATTTGTCCAGCGCTTTCAGGATGCTTCTGCGCCCCTGCACCCAGCTATGGGGAGAGGGCACCAAAGCTGCACCCCAGCGCTGAAGCAGCAGTTCCTGAAGGATGCTCAGCTACAGCCTCTCCTCTGCCCAAAGGAGTCTTGGTACCCGGAGCTGCACTGTGCTGGACCACCACTGCACTGAATGCCCTGCCTGCTCTACCCGCTACACAGGGCACAGAAGGTGAGACCAGTCCTGCTTTTGCTTTTGCCTTTATCCGCTTTCACATCAAAAAAGGCCAGCATTACAAAATTGAATGATGCAGGTAGGTGCCCACCTTTACAGTGGCTAATGGCCTCATTTAAGTCTCTTTAGGAGCTCAAGGACCCATACCTTTTATTGACTGGCATGAGACTCACCCAATACTTTAAGGTATTGATTCATAACATGGCAGCTTCAGAGATGGTTGTAGAACCACAAATGGAAGGTAGGGGAACACTAAGACTATAAAAGAGAGCTAGCAATAAAGTCTGGAGAGAAGTGCAGTGTGTATTCCTGTGTCTAGAGATCTACCCAGGTCATTCCTAGCACAGCTGATCTCAAACCTTTCGCTGTTCCTTGGTGCGGCAACGCTCTTCCACGATGCTGGGAGTACTGGCATTTGCAAATAATTTCCAGGCAGACACTTATGGATAGATCCTGAGGCCAGTGGGAATCCTATAAACGTCAAAGAGCAGTCCAAACTTGATATATTGGGGAAAAAACAGTTAAAAAACAAATTTTCTCTGGCCTTCCCTCTAAGTCGTTATTTGCCCACCCCACCGATGCAGCAGGGTCTCCACTTGTCACTGTATGGTGGAAGAAAGACATTAAAGACATTAAGAACAGCAAAAACAGGAGTTCCTTTTATCTGTACCAGAGAATTAAGGCAACACATGAGAAAGCAGCATCACTGAAGCATGAGCTAGGACTTGTATTCCTTATTTCTTTTCCCAACACATTCTTTCATAGCAAGAAACTAACACAGAGGCAAGATGTTCATGAATCAAAAAGTCAGCATTTTTAACCTCCAAGATAAACAAGAAAAATTACTGAAGCTTTAACGAAGACCTGAACTCATCAGGGAGTCTTGTTAAAACTTAAAGACCTGTTTTTGAGCAACTTGTACTAGTAAGGTAATAAATGAGACACAAATGTAGTGAATTCAAGTGAGGAGATCCTGAAGTTATGTATCCTGTATTCAGTGGGATGAGCAAGCCAAGCTACAAAAATTTCACAGGCTTCAGGGACATTGCTAGCCTCGCGAAAAAATGTTTGGTAATTTTTTTAAATTGTATTTATTTTTAAACAAACTGTGTTCAGCTGTCAGGAATTTGTTTCTCTGACTATGGCTCCACAGGTCACTATGCTTTGCAGAATGCTATGGCAACTAAAGCAAGATATAAGATGGGTAGGAACTAGTGACAATTTCAGAACAAATCTGATCAAAACATACGAAAACATCACAAAGTCTTATGTGATGCTGATGTCAAAAAAACTATCAATAGTAGACAGACAAACCTATAGATACATCTGGAGCAGCACATGCAAAATCCCAGCCAAAGGAATAAGGCCTGAGCAGCAGGCAGCCTTGCCAAACCTGCGCTCTCCACAACTCATGGCTGATTTTGGCTCCCTCCCATCAGAAAGGGATTTCTTTTTCAATGTCATGCTCTCAAAAGAACTGCTCAAAATTGTGGGCAGGAAAGAACACATTTTGTGTCCATTCACCTTCACTTACACATTGCTTCCTTTCTTCAACACTGGCAGCAGTGGGACTCTTTGGCCAGCTGGCCATTCTCTGGGCCAGTATCAGCCGGGGCTCATGAAAGCCAGAAAGGAGGAAAAAAATCTGATTTAATTCAGGTCACCAGTGCCTTCAGGAACAGCAGGCTACCAACTCCTCAATGGCACAATTTGTAACTTAAGAGAACAGGACTTGAAGCTGACAATCTGAATAAGTCATCACTTTGCATCCTATTTCATTTGGGTTATTAGCATTGAAGGTGTTGTCATGAGAAAGAATATAAATTGCCCTTGTTAATCTGAGTATGTAAAAAAAAAGATTATTCTGATTGTAGTGACACAAGGGTTTCTTGCAAAGGATCAGAATGACAATTAGGAATCCCTGACAGGTTTTACTAGACCTCATCAAATACCTTTGAAATCATCAGTTACGAAATAATTCCTTGCCTAAACTCACATGAATGAGAGACTGAGAAAGACTGAAGTACTGTATGCTTTTCAACACATGTTGGAGCCGGCTTAGACTCTTACTTTGAGGGTGCTTGTGTACGTACCACACAATAGCTCAGAACATTGAGGACACTGCCTTATGCTTTCATTTAGTACAATCACACTAAAGTTGCCAATTAACTACAGGTTTTGAGATTGGAGCATAAATAAGGAGTAGCTGGCTGAAGAACAATTTCAAACAAGTATTGAGTTGGCAAATGCAACCAAAAATTTCAAAGAGGCTCATGTAAGAAAACACACGTTCATTTTTTGTTTCCACTTGCACCTTAAGTGCTCTAACTCCCAGCCTTTGTGATTACGAGATTAACAGCAACAGCCAAGAGTTTTTCCTCACATTTGTTTCCATGAGCAGGAGCCTGCAACTAAATCCTTCAAATGCAGATTTCGATATGTCAATGGGAATGCATTACACAGGTTTTCCTAGAAGTAAAGGTTGGCCCACAATGCCTGCATCCACATGCTGTCACTACTAAATGTGTACAGCATTTATACAACATCTGCTCTGGAAAACCACATAGAGACCCTCATTCTACTAGCGGCTAAAAGAACACTCTTCCAGAGATCGAGATTGCCACATCTGGGGAGGAGTTTAAAAAAGTCCACCAACCACTAAGTCAAGTTGGAGAAGCACTACCTAATTAAACAGGAAATAATTACTAGTGTTTCTGTGACAACAGTAGGATATCAGATCAAAAGGAGAAGAAAGGCTAGTATTTAGCACTGCCCTAATATATTCCACAACAGTAGATTCATAGGAAGGAGAGGTCTGCACAGCTGGACCAGTACAGACGTAAAATCCAAGGTCCAAAGAGGCAAATCTCTTGCCAGGTTTGTATTTGTCCTTCAAATAGAAGCTGGTACTATAAAGTGTCTAATGCTGCAACAAAAACTAGGCCAAAAAAGCAAAGTCTAAGACAGTAACAACAGAGCGCTTCTGTTTTTGACTACTTCCTAAGTGAATTGTTGAACAAAATGCAGACGAGAGATTTCTAAAGAAGTTGCTAGTTCACGGGATAACTGGTCCCAGGGAACAAACAGGCTTCCTGACCCAGATTAGTTCCACTCCTCAGGAACATACACCCAAACGTCTTCCCAACCCCCTTGCTTCTAGCCCTGCAGTCCCCCCCTTCAGCCTCTCTCAAACCTACACAACTCACCCAGGAGGCAATTCAACTCTCCAAGCTAGCAGAAACCCAACTGACGCCCTTTTTTTGGTTAGTTTTCTGCCAGGTTAGCTAACTGCGCCGGCCCAGGCATCACGCTGAGCTCCAGAACTAATGTGAGGGAAGTGGCAAGACATCCAGAAGCAGGGTAGGGAATCACCCCTCTCAGGCAACAGTGAGCTGTTCCATCAGTTCAGCCCATCCTACAAAGTCACAGCTGTAATCAACAGGAATTGAACTATAAGAATTACGCTAAAAATAATTACATTCCACATTCTGGTAGGCGTCATACCAAAACATGACAGCTACAATTTTAGAAAGCAATGCTTTGATAAAGGTGATGTTAAACAAAAAAGATCTGAAACTTAAGGCAAACGAAAGTCCCTACGGCAAGGCATGGATTATTGGTTAAAGAAACCACAGTCACAGAAACTAAGCCCTGTAGTGCTTACTCAGCACAGTAAAGACAGGATGGCAAAACATCTACCCCTTTCTGCCTGCCTGACAAGCTTCAGGAGACAATTAAAGCTGAAACAGAGATCCTTCAAAACATAGACATTTATTCCTAGCGAAGTCAAAAGGAGTTTCAACAGCTGTAAGGTCAATCAAGAAACAAGGAAGACTAAAATGCCTATCAAAAAGCACACAACTAAAATGCACAGATTCAACATTTCAAAAGCAGGAAAGCTGTAGAAGAATTGATGCCTTACTGGATCACCCCAGGAAAGAAGAGCAAGGGCATGCACGCAGAGAGAAGGATTTGAGCGTAGGATTTTGCAAAATGGGAGTTCATCAAAATTCAGATTCATCTGTTCTGGACACTTTCTCTTACAGCAACACACAGGAGCACTTTCAAAAACCAGACACTCCAAAACACAGTTGAGAGCAGAAAGGAGTAACAGTCACCAGGTGTTCCCTAGAGATACCCACAGAATCTGAGAGTATCAGCGTGAAGCAGCTGAGCTGATAGATACATGACTTTCCTCACCAAAACCAATGCCCACGCCAAAGGGCTGGGGAGCAGAAAAATCAGGCTTTTTCTTTTTCAAAATGAGACAACAAGCAAAGTGCACCCTACGGAGTTTTGTGTCTTCATTTGTTAACTCGCTGAAGCCATAAATGATGAAAAGAACTGAAATAAGGCAGACATGGTATAACATGTACCTTTGCAGGAACAATAATCTCACTAATTATCACAACTATTTGAATTTCTGTAAAGCAGAAAGTAAAAGAAGGGCCTTTCTTTTAGTACGATGCTGAAAATCTTTGGAAGGATCCACTCACACTAGATGAATGACCTGTGAGATGGCAAATGAAGTTCAGCCTTTATTAAACCAAAACAATGATTTTTTTTCAAGATACACTGTGATATAAATTAATCGCATGAACAAAAGAAATGAACCTACAATTGCCTCAGAATATATTTCAAATCTGTGTGCAGTTACTACCAAATCCAAAGGTATTACAATGAGGGCAAACACGACAATTATAGCATTATTGTTAATATGGTCTCTGTCAGAATATCACATGCAGCACTTGTAACCCAAACCCTAAAAGAATGGCATGAATTACAGAGGGTCTGGGAACAGGGACGATTAGAATGGCAATTTCACACCAAGAGACAGAAAAGTCTTTCTAAATAAGAGATGGAGTAAACACAGAGCAAACTAAATTAAGCAACCACCTCATTTAACTCTAGAGTATTTCCTGAAACTGAGCAGGACAAGACAGTGTCTCTTTTTCACAATCAAAAAACCATAACTATTCTTTTACACTTTGTTGACCACCTTACACAATTAAATTCTTTGTAACAGTGAAATACAAAAAACACAAAAGACAGAAATTACTTGTACAACAGCATAACTAATTTTCATCCTTTCTAGCAGATGTCATTTTGGATGAGAATATTTGACAGAAACAGAAGGTGAAATTCAAGAATTTTCCTGACATGTAACTGCAATCAGAAAAGCAGTTACTATCTGCTATCAGTCTCTAACTAGACTTCAGATTAAGCTAAATTACTTGACAAGTAAGTTTACTGAGATATAGAAACAAAACCATACAAATCAAAATGTGATATACAACACTCAAGAATATTCAACTTCAAAAAACCCACTATTAGCAGATCGCCTATCTGTGTTTTGTTACAGATACATCAACGATCAGACAAAGTAGTAATTCGATTTCACCATTAACTTTAGCAGTCTTGAGAGGAGACATCTCTGGACAAGGGAACAGATTTTATTTAAACTTAATGAAAACTCTGTAATATTAACATTTTAGCTATCTATCGTGGCAACATAGCTTCACTGAAAAAAGTTTTAAAAACCCAAACGCTGTCTCTCTTTCAGATCCTCACTGAAAACAGTGTTATGTCCAGTGCTTATGTCCCTGGGATACATTAAGAACTAAACAACCCAGATGAAGCTTCATCTCCTACAACAAACTTGCACTGATACTAGTTAAAAGAGACATATTATTGTTGACTGTGCATATTTCATAGAGAGCTGATGGCATGAACAAGTTTCCCATTACCTGTCTTGTGATGCATTCATTATCATCTTCTCCAAAGCCTCCTTGAAAGCTGAATTTGGGTGGGAGGGCAGAAAGTTATGAAATATTGGTTTGAGGCAAAAATCCATACCTGCAGTGTACTAGCATCTTTCCAGATACCAGCTAAACAGCAGGACTCATAGCAGCACGATTGGATCAATCTGACTCACATCCTTGTTCCCTTCAAGTCTCCATAGTTCAGTCCAGACCACGGGCTCTTACTTACATTCAAGAATCTTCAGAGTAGAGACTCTGCCTGGATTTTTTTAATGTTTATTTTTCTAAACAAATCAAACATTTAACCCATGCCCTGTTGTAGCTCAGTTCAACTAAAACAGCAAGGAAGCAGATGCCAGCCTGCTCTGCTTTCAGCTCCTCAACACTGACAGGAAAGCAGGTTACAGAAAGGTCAGCATTTAGTAAGAATGTCAACATAAGAAGATTGTCATCTTATGAAGGCAATAATCCCTATCTAACAGCAGAAACACCTCCCTACATGGCACTCCCTGCTAAGGGGTAAAAACCACAATTTACAAAGAATAGTTTGAAGCTGCCCAAGTACATCCAGTGCTTGGATACACTCTGCTGAAATCCCACCACTGATGAACACCATCATCACATGGCTAATCTCAACTTCACAGAATTTATTCATCAACCACAAAGTTCACCTAAAGACAACAGGATGAAGTGAAAGAAAGAGGCTTTATAAAACCCATTACAAATTTAAGATAAAGCCTTCGTAAGCTCACATGTGGATGATACACAGGACTACATTACTTCTTCTTTGTCACATTAAAAGTAACCAGCTTTCACTATTATTTTTCAGCTATTTTCATGCTCCACTTTGAAGGCACCTTGGGCAAGACCTTGCCTCAAAATGAAACAGGCAATAATCCATCCAGGAGAAAAGCATGTCTCATTTTCCCTACACTGTCCACAACCTAATCAGAAAGCACTCGCCTCTCTCATCTAGAATAAATACGTAATTATAATACCAGCCTAGTGTATCCTGGTCCTCATATAGTAGCTTCTATCTCAGCTGTCACAGGCAGATTGTAAACATAAGCAAATCCACTCTGAGGGAGGAGAGAACCTCTGTGCCTCAAACAAAAGTCACAAGCAGTGCCAAACACCAGCCACTCACAGAGCGCCAAACTGAAGGTTACCGCAATGTAAGTATGATAATCATCAAGAAAACCTTGACAAATCTAATGAAACTTAACATATTTCAGATGCATAGTGGTATTGCAAATGTAAATATTCACTTTATGGTTGGAGGTAACATCCTTAAAATTAAACCATAAACACGGATTACTTAGCTAATTCACAATCAAAATCATGTACAGAGCACTGAAAAAACCTGATTGATATCAGAGCCAATATGCCAGCTAAAAACTGCAACAGAACTAGAACTGAGCACATCAAGATAACAGTATGCAGAAAAACTAAAAAACAGAGCAGAAGGCAAGTAGACTTGGATAATTAAAACATCGGCATTGTACACAAATACTCAAAGAAAGGTGGCAAGGTGGGGAAAACAACACAAAACCCCCTTTCAATTAAACAATTCATAAAGCAGGGAGTTAGCACGCTAAGAGCACAGTAACAAGAGGATTTAGGTCCTGAAACTTGTAATATTTAAGCAAACCGAGATTAAACCAAAATCGCCCCAACCCAAACAAGACTTCATTCTAGGCACATTTACTTAGAGTCAAATGCAGCATCAGCACCAGTTTTGTGCACCTCAAATTGTGTAATGGCTATAAATGTTTCCCTACAGTCCTGCCTACCAGTATAAAAACACACACACCCAACCTGTGATGCCAAAAACAAACCAGAAGAAACTTGGAAAGCACACAGTTAAAGTGATGCTTCCTACAGGCTGCACACAACAAACTTCAATTCTCCCCTCTGCTCCACCACCAAACAGGAGCAGGTAACAACCAGTGTCACCCTACCTGAAGGACAGGCTGCCGCATCCCATCAGGCAAGAGTTCAACTGGATACACAAATAACAACGTATGCTGCTGATCAGAGAAAAATGTCAAAGAACAATATAAAGCCCCAAAAGCCAAACCCATTTTCGGCTACTGTTGTTTTAGCTTTGCTTTTCTTACATTTCTGAAGTTAGGAGAGGAAGACTCTTATCCTAACGACACCTTTCCTGACTCCCCAGTCAGGCTGGTCAGCCTCACGTTTTACAGACACCACAAGCACAAAACACTGGTATTTCCACCCAAGAGAGCGATGGGAGCAGCAGCCGGGATGAACAGCCCTGCTCACCTTCAGGAACGCAATTTAAAGTGACTCTTGCGCTGGAAACGAGTGAGCAAGCGTGCGCTTCCCGCACCCCCACAGCCCCCGGCTCGGTCTGGAGCGGAGCCGACCCCCAGGCTCCGCCCGTGAAATACGCCCGAGTAGCGGCAAAAACCGGCTCTCGGGGCGGCTCCACGGCCGCAGGAAGCCGGGAGAGCGCGGCGGTTCCGCAGGACCAGCAGGGCCCAGCCGCCCCCAAGCGCCGAGGCGGCCCCCGGGAGTCGCCCCCTCGCACGGGCCGGCCAAGCCGGAGAGGCGGCCAGGCCGGCGGCAGGGAAAGGCGCGGAGAGCAGGGCCCCTCCGGAGGGGAGACGGGGGCGGCCAGGCCAGGCCGAGCGCCCACGCGTCCCCACCACGACGAGGACCGAGGCGACGGGGCAGAGCCCGCTAGAGAGGAGCACGGGAGGGCAACCTCGCTGCCCGCCACAGCGGGAGACCCGATAGGGCCGGGCGGGGGGGCGTCGCTTGGCAACAGAAGACCCCCTCAGATTTTGGAGGGGGAGACCGACCCGGTTGCTTGGCAAGAAAACCCACCACCGGGGCGGGGGGAGAGACGACACACACCCCCCGGACGACAGTGCTGCATCTACCTTGTATACGTCGCCATAGGTGCCGCTACCGATGCGCTGGATGAGCTCGAAGTCTTCCTGGGGGTGGCGCCGGGACAAGTCGCACCCCCGCCCGCCACCTCCGCCACCGCTCATGGTGCCGAGGGAAGCCCCGCTCGGCCGCGGCCCCCCAGGGCCGGGGGAAGGGAGGATAAGGAGAGGGAGAGGGAACCG
>VZTL01028123.1:3853-15389 GCA_013400535.1 Scopus umbretta | reverse complement strand
TTTTGGTGGGGTGTGTGGCAGTTTTTTATTAGCAGTTAGGCCCTTCAGCAGTTAATCTAACAGAGACTTAATGTTATACAAAAGTTATAGATATGATGCAGTTCTGGAGGGTGGTTAACACAGAGTTTACATTTCATATTCTGAGGGAAATGTATTGCCGTTACGCCTCTGTATGCAGTGCATTTCATTAGTGTTGGAGACAGCAGGAGGCTATTTTGTGGAAATGTTTCTGTCACTGTCAGTAGAAACATGCCCGTCTGGTTGAAAAATAGCCTGTGTCTTGCCAGTTCCCTACTTCTCAGCAATTGCAGTAGGAGGATGTTAATCTTAACCTGTCACAACCCATTTCAAATCTAAATTCTTATTAAACTTCCAAATGCTTCAGTAGTATAACTATGGGAGACACGACTGTTGTTCTTATGCAAGAGCTGCTACCGTTCTCAGATGCAGGAAGCATTTTAATTAGTGTTTATTAGTATTTAGTAGTTAGGTGTACTGGAACTCCCAGCCAGGCTCTGCAAAGGGATATGAACCCCGTAAGGTAGACTTGAGTCAACTCAAGAGCACTGGATTGCAGATCTCTGTCTGTCTGTTTTGTTGACTGTAGCCTAGCAATTGCATGCACTCAAAAAAATGATCTCTAGTGTATTTATGGTAGATATCCATGCCTTTTTGCAGAAACCATGAACGCATCCGCTCTTATACTGATGTCAGGACCCTTTCTGGGAAGATCTAGGTGCCTAACGGAAAATGTAGTTTCTTACCTCCGTTTCTTACGTATGTTTTCTTTGAAAATATATTTGTGTCAGAGGCTTTTCCTCTGACCCCAGGTCCCTTTTTGTGTTTTTTTTGCACTGCAAGCCTGGGCTGATGGCTACAACCTGTGTTTGGTAAATGGGCTGTTGGAAGTGTATTTAGAATGAAATACTTTATGTCCTGGTTGACAGGAGAGGGTATGCATGATTTCATAATGAAGAGAGAAAGGTAGGATTCAGGTCTGGATTCAGATACCTAAATCAGGTCTATATGTGTGTGTCTATGTGCCTTCTATAGGTATCTAAGTACCCACTGTAGCCACTGAAGCAGAGCCAACTATTCACCTCTGTAAACATCTACTGTCCAGTCACATGAATAGCCCCCAGGCTCCTTTTACTGTTTGGGAGCTGAGATACTGTACCTACATACACTATACGTGCATACTTTCAAGTGTCAATCTCCAGCTGAATTCTACCCTAAAATTCCCATTGCTAACCTCTGAAGTGAAGAATCAAAGAATGGTTTGGGTTGGAAGGGGCCTTAAGGATCATCTAGTTTCAGCCCAAATGCCATGGGCAGGGATACCTTCCATTAGGTCAGGTTGCTCAAGGCCCCATCCAACCTGGCCTTGTATACTTCCAGTGATGGAGCACCCACAACTTCTCTGGGCAACCTGTTCCCATGCCTCACCACACTCACAGGAAAGGATTTCTTCTTTATATCTAATGTAAATCTACCCTTTTTCAGTTTAAAACTGTTCCCCTTGTCTTATCACTACACTCCCTGATAAAGAGTCCCTCTCCATCTTTCCTGTAGGCCCCCTTTAAGTACTAGAAGGCTGCTATAAGGTCTCCTTGAAGACTTCTCTAGGCTGAACAACCCCAACTCTCTAAGCCTGTCCTCACAGGGGAAGTGCTCCAGCCCCTTGATCATCTTGGTGGCCCTCCTCTGGACCCACTTGAGCAGGTCCATGTCTGTCTTATGCTGGGGGCCCCAGAGCTGAACACAGTACTCCAGGTGAAGAAGCATATGATGAATTGTGACATCTTCATTCTTGGGCTTAATATTTTATATGCATCACTGCTGTTGTTACTGAGCAAAGCCTTCTTTTAGCCCTGTGAAACAAGCAGGTATCAATCCTTTATGTTTACAAATAGGTGACAAAATTCAGTGATACTTTGTAGTGGTAGGACTGAGTTGATGGGACACACAGGTAGACCTGCATTCCTGAGGTAGTTGTTTATGCTCACCTTATTGTCAGTGAGATGGAAATCTCCTCTCATCTTAAAATATATATCTAACATAATTATTCCATAAAAGTGTGTATTTCTGTTCACTTGAACACACGAGCTCAGGTATTTTAGAGAGAGAAAGTAATGAGTAATGATGAGTTATAGCCATTAAGTTAAACCTGTGGATTTCATGGTTTTCTCAGTAATGGCTGCTCTAATTACAGCCTTGTTCCTGTGTTTTCAGGTAACTAGCCATAAAACTACCTGCACAAGCAGTTCTAGCTGTCGCAGTATTAACCTTGAGGTAGCCTGTCTCAACCAAGTCCCCTCAGCACTAGTGTACGGGGTCATTCTCCCTCTTACCCTCCTTCAGATCCAGCAAATCTAAAATCCCCGTGTGCAAACATAGTCTCGGGACAGGGGTGCAGATCTGCCTTCCCCAGCCTGGCTTATGGCTCCTGGCTCAAACACTGCCCCAAGGCCTGAGGGTTGGATTTGGATCTCCACTGGCTGGAGGAAGGAACTGAACTCATGTCTTTGGTGACAGCTCTGATCCCCAGGTGATGACCCATCAGGGACTCACTTTAAGGGGTGCCTGCATATGTGTGTGGGGGGGTTGGTTTTGGTTTTGTTTTTTAATTGAGGTGACCCTGCTTTTGAATTTTGTGCAGACCTCAGGGCTCTCAACATTTATTGAGGGTATCCAGAGGACTGAATACTCCTGTGGAGAGAGTTGTTAGGTGACAAGTCAGAACCCTGAACATTTTGGTTCTGCTAAAATGATGTCACTGTGGCACACAATTTTAGGCAAGCTACAGTGAACATCTGTGGCAAAAATATATGTACTTAAATTCACCCCCGTGTTCCACTTGAGGAACAATACGATGTTTATGGATATGGGCTAAGTCCTTCCAGAGTTTATAGTCTCTGCCTGAGTTGTCTCTCTGGAGCAGTTAAAGGAAGATTTTGTTTCCTTCCTTTGCTCAAGTCATCAGAGCAAAGGACTACAGGGTGCACTTCTGCAAGAATCACTGGAGCTGTCTGGCATTTGGGGGCTTTTCCCTTTCTAAGTAGCTAATACTTGAGTGAGATATGGAGATAATGATGTTCAGCAGATGCATCTAGTGGTGTAACACACCAGGCATGTTTTCACCACTGAACTGCGATGCCTTAGGTGGTCACCTCTTCTCTAAACTAGTGTTACTATTTACTCATGACCGAATAATGAATTTTAAAAGCTTGGTGTTTTATTCCTCCCTGCCAACCAGCATCCAGACAGGGAAAGCTCATTTCTTGTTGCCAAGAAAGATGTGCTTGCTTCACTCCTTGCAACAGCATCTTCCTGATGAAATTGCTGTAGACTGAGAAAATTGGGATAGGACTGCAGGAATAACCCAGAGATCTAACAGCCCTAACATTGTACAATTTAACCAAAGGAAGGAGTTAATAACCAAGATGATATCACTACTGTATTTAGTATTTGCTAGAGCCGAGCAGTCAACATAAAGCTGTCTGAATCCAAGACATTTTTATGCTGTATGTTTTGGGAGTTTTCCACAAGACGTACTGTAGGCAAGCTGGAAAAGATGTGTCGTGCCACTGAATACGAAATGACATTAGAAATTTTTTGCCAAGGTGCTTTTTCTTCACAGCATATTTCTTATGTTATTAAGCATGATGTTCAGGGAAAACATCCCATCTGGATAGCATTACCTGTAGGATGTGCAGCTTGTATGTATCTTCTGGAGGTTAGCGTCTAATGTTAAACAAAGGAAGCTGATTAAAACCATCTGTAAAACATTTTCATAGTTCATATTTTATACAGTGGGTATTGAATTACCTTGCACATGACTGCATGTCTGAACTAAAAATAATAAGGTAAATCTTTTCCTTTTATTAAAATTAGTATAATATTAATTTTATAGTTAAACTACATTTAACTGTTTCCCTACTTGGCACTAGAATTTAATGCTGCTGACATCACTATGTATTTTACATGCCACTGAGAAATAATTGTTCATTTATTGATGCAGTATGCTACAATAAGCACATTTTAAGTGCAGTCAAAATATAAACATTAGATTGAAATACAATTTCTTATGTAAAAGTGTGGCATTTATTAAATGCTAAAGGAGAGACTTGCCAGCTAAATGCGTAATGTTTCTGACCGTTAAATATATTATGTGAAATAGTTATATAGAATATATAAAATGATTGTAGTACTGCCTACTTAGGTATTATGTTGATTTATTAATTCAGTTAGAGTCCCTAGTAAATACCAAAACTGCTGATTCTAGGTCAGTATTTATTAGGCTGGTAAATTTTATGGAGAGGAAGGATTTGTGCATCCCAGAACTGACAGAGAAAGGTGTTATTTATGTAGTTAGAGTGAGAATGCAATTGTAATTTCACAGCTGAGCTGAAGAAAGGTTATATACTTTCTTCATGTTCTAAATTGCTTTCTAAAATAGCTTATTAAACCGTGTGTATTACAATAGTAAATATTATTTAAAGATCTAAGAAGCTAAAGATTTACTGTTCAATATCATAAGCTTCTTACCTTTCCAAAGTCATGTGCAACATACTGACTCAGATACACGTATCAAAACAGAGAAAGGCAAACATTATTCCCTGGGAAAATATTTTGAAATTCACTAAGTGTTTTGAAAATGATTATCACTATTGTTTATTGTAAGTGTTCTAAGATTGTGAAAATGAAGTGTTGCTCATAAATACCGCGCAGGCTGAATGGCCAAGGGCAGTTCTCATCTCTAATATGCAGACTCCTACCAAAACAGTTTCATCCAGTTTGAGCACTTGGTTTTATTATGGTTTTACGAAAGTTCATAAAAAATGTAAGTGGAGCAAACAATGTGTTATGTATATACAGTTATTTTTATTCAAGGAGACTGGATCAGCACAAAAACATTTTTTAGAACAACGCAACATGAACAGTTTCCATTTCATCAATTAGTGGCCTTATCCGTGCTGAGAAGTGTCTGGTATCTTATCTGTGTGCTGAAAAGGCAATGAGGTGTTTTATCATTTGAAAAATAAAAAGACGTGTCGTACCGTGCCTAGTGAGATTTACAGAGTTTATCTTACTATCCTGCTTGGGAATGTATGTTTCAGCGCTGATAATATAGCTCATTAAATGACTGAGAACAAATAATGCTCTTTTTAAACCGTATCTTAAGACAAAATGTCTTACGATAATTTCTTTTGCTCACTGAGAGCTTAATATTTTTGCCTATGCTGTTGCATGAGGTGTTTGGAGCTGACTGATCTCATAGCCTGAGAGAAGTAAGGCTGCTGCGGCTGCACCTCCCCGGGTCTGGCCAGTACCAAGGCTGAGCCTGGATTCCCCCTGGGCACACACACGGGCATCGGCACGCTCACACTACACGTACGTAACTGTACGCACGGCCAGTCAGAAAGCACAGCACAGGCAGAAAACACAAAATTCATGCAAACGCAAACAGCGCTGTTGGCTCCATCCCGTTCCCCTCTTTGGCTGATCAGGATGAAAGGGTGTTAGTGGGAAATATGTAAATATGCATATATACATATATAAATATATATATCTCTGCATACTTGTATAAACGCTATAGATCCCTCCAGCATCTTGGCTTACACGATCTCATCATTTTGGAAGATTACTGAAGCACTAACAGGAATTTAAGCAGATAATTATTTTAATAAATACAATTGGCAAAGTTGTGATCAGACAGTTATTGCGTCTTAGGACTGAAATTGTCCCAGATTTCTGTCCCGTGAAGGTTTGGAAGGAAGGATTTTGGGGGTAGGTGGGGAAAAGCAGTTTTCAGTAGGTCTGGAACTATGTCAGTTCACCAACTGTGTGTCTCTGCTGTGTAAATGATATTCCCCCATCACATACTGAACTGGATGATTACTTCAATGGGTGGTTTTATGGCCAAAACCAGCAGCCTGGGGCTCCTGTGTCTTTATCACAAACTGTACTATATGAAGTGCAAAGCTGCGAAGTTTGCTTGACAGTTTGAAGCCAGAGTAATTTACTTGACCGAGACCTTAATGCAACTCCTTACAGTACATCATCGTCTTTGAACAGAAGGGATGTGCTTTAAAGCAGGAATCATTGGTGTTTGCCAGATGGGGCTCCAAACTAAATGCTAGATGAGGAATTGCTGTTACTGAGTTTGCTTACTTTGTAATTGCAAGTGCATTGGGGATACTGGACGAACTGTTTAAGAATGTTGGAACACCTGCGTATGGCACAGCACCTTTATTTTAACAACCCTATAGGTGCTCATACAGCAAATTATCACCCCAATGAATTCCCTTCATTTTGAGTTGAGTCTTTGCCAAACAAAAGACTCAGCTGATAGAAAGCTGGCTGAGGCACAATTGATTTTGGATTATAACCCTGAATTTAACAGCATGGGTCAATGGATGCTTTTTTTTTTTTTTTTTTTTTAAGATGTCATGGTTACAAACCTGTTGAAGCTGAATTAATTTAAGCACAAATTTTGTTTATTAGATCTTTTAGAACTGGACTGGGATATGTCCCCGATGATTTAAAAATGACTGTGCTCATTGTCACACTGAAAATAATATCAAAATATTAATGTCTTGTTTATGTACGTGACTTTTGTATAATGCTTGACCTGTGCAGGGGCTGCCTTATTTATTTATTCGCAGGGCATTTTTATCTGTTTGTTCCTGAACTGCATGCCAGCTATATCACAGATAAATTGGACTGAATAGTCTGGAAGCATTGCTCAATGTGTTTTTCAAAGAAAGCGTCACTTATAAATCATGGCTGCTAATTAAAATGAATAATGTTTTTAATTAAAAATAAAATCTGTGCAGGCCCCAACAGGGTAAAGATATTACATGTATGCTATGTTTCATCACTAGTGTAAGTTATTTTTTGGTACCTTTTTTTTCTGTCATGAACTTTCCCATTATGTTATACCTGTCCATTATTTCTGGTTTCATTGGCAGTCTAATCTCTCAAGATGCTTGACTGATGAAAAGACATTGTCTTTTATCTCAAAATTCTGCATGAAAAGATAAAATTTTGAGATTTTAAATTCTTAAAGCAAGGGTTTATTGATTTTTTTGTCCTTGCAAGATATATATATATTGTTGTAACAATTGAATTCCTATAAAAGAGCCACCAACAAAACTATTTGGGCTATAACGTAACGGTGGAGACAACTTGCCTGCCTATCGAAGTGCATCTTTCATCATCAGGACAATAGCTGCTTCTTTTCCCTTGTCAACTGACCATCTTTTTTCCTTCCATTAATTAGCTGCGATCTTGAACAATTCTGTCCTTGGCCTTCCACTGCTTGTTCTGATAATTCCTCAGGATACTCAAGATGACAAGTCACAAGAAAAGACTTTCTGATATCTCTTCCTTTGCTGATGAGATGGAGCTGTGTCTCATATGTATGGAGATAGAACCAATTTCCAGAGTTTTGCACTGGGCTTCATTATTTATTGACTGTGTAAGTGCACACAAATTACCCAGCACCTCTGACCTGCATTTCTCTGTCTATAGAGAGGAATATTTCTATGTCTTTAAAACCATAAATAAAATTTTTATAAGTGCTATTATTAAGCATCCAGGTAGGAGAAGACACCTAACAGGACTCTCCCATCAGTCTTTTCATATGTGCCACACAGATGTGGCTGCCAGGGGGACAGAAGGGGAGGCATTGGAAACATAAGAAAAAAAACTCATTCCCTTTTCATTTCATCTGCCCAATGCTACATAGAGCTGCCAGGGAGAGCTTGTAGGAGAAGAAAGTGTAGGGGAAATTCGGAGAAGAAATTGTAGGGGAAATTCTGTTCGACTTCCAGCCCTCTGGCTGCCACGGATGGAAACTTTGTAGAATTTGCCTCTGAATTCCAAACAATTATCCACGGGCCTGTGCAAATACAGTTTTTTCATAAGGCCAATCAACCACATCTGGTGGCTGATTTTTCTCAGGTATTGCAAAATCCTTTTTATGAGGGCAACATTTTTCTTTATTCAGCAGAATAAAGATGTTTATAATTCTTAAAAAAAAATCAATGCATAAGTTTTTAATATTTACCAAATATAGGTGTTTTTTTCCTTAAACAATGCCAGTAAAGTAGTGAGCTATTTGTGCTGCATGTTATCTCAAGTGTTTTAAAGCAATGAAAATTATAGAAAGCACATCAGGCTTATGCTTAGCTGCAGACATCTTACCTCCATAGCCTGTAATTTTAACAGACGACAGATGATCTTTTCTGGGACATCAATACAATGATTCGTCATTCACATCTCTGCGGCTAGAGGTGGCAAAGATCTAGAGATAATAAAATTGAAGGTGGCAGTAATTTCTAAGAACCCAAGGAAGGTTTTGAGAATTTTCCAACCCATGCTGGTAAATGTAGGGATTCAGGAAATGCATATCTATGTGTGTCATTTATTTTTGAGTATCAGATTTGATGAATGTGCATTTGATGACTCTTGGTGGGAAAAGATGATGCAGAAAAACATCAGAGGTGACTGAACGAATGTACGTTGCGTTATATATGGCATTGCATTAACAGCAAAAACTTAGATTTTCATTTCTTCTAGGCCTGACTTACGAACCTCATCAGACAAAATATTGCATTGCCTGTAGTATCTGCATTGTCACGAACAGGTATCTTTGACTCAACAGACTGTAGGAAAATTATTTATTTTCTGTGAATAACATAAGAGAAATTAATTCATCCGTGTTTCCACTGGAACGTAGTGATCATCAGGCCTAAAGCTTATGGTATAAGGTTTCCAGAACAAAAATTATTTTAATGCTTGAAAAGAAACCTGTCCTGTATTTGAATGAGACTAAAATATTTTGAAGTTTTCACTGAAATACAGAAAAGAACGTCCCCTACACCAGGGTTCAGTGGTGTGCATACTTGCCTGGCATACACAGGAGGCTGATATTCAAGTTTGTGCCAAATTCAGGCAAGGATGTTTAACTCCACCTTTCTCTCTCTCAGAAGAGATCCATAAAAGCCTGATTCTCTTTTGTTCGTTTTTTTTCCTGTGTGAGCCATTTCTGTTTTTGTGAAGGATTAAATGTCTGTTGGCTAAGTAGAGTGACAGGGACCATGTCCTCATCCCACCAGAGTCTGGTTGTTCACGTATGATGTGCTTAAAAAAAAAAGAGCTGCTTTCCTATAAAATAAAATAAGGAAGTATTGATGCAAAAAGGAGTTCTCAAAAGAGAGAGTGAGAAAGATTGCCCATGCTTCCTCGTCAACTTTTGGCATTCAGTAGTCATGGTTGGTCTCAGTCTCTGGTACATGTGTTTCCTCTGAAAGTTTTGGAGCATCACTGTTTTCAAAACAAAATGCATTTTGTCAGAAAATCGGTAGCAAATTCAACTTAAGCTTCATTTGGCCTTTCTGGCTTCATTTTCCCTATTCTTTATACCTTACACTTAGTTGCTAATCTGCTCCAATTTGACAGTTGGGTGCTTTCATGGTAAAGCTCTTGGTTTTTGCAGTTTTACAGAATATCATGAGCCCAACTGTAAACAGGTACTGCTACACTTATATGTATACGTAGTTCTCCTGTTCTTTATGAATTCATCAAAGCCTTGCATTTTACGTGCTTTTTTATTCATACGCACTGGAGAGAGATCTCTGTAGTTAACTCTGAATAGAAGATGGTTGAGAATAGAATTGGTAATGCTAAAGCATTAGGAAAATGTCTAGTCCTCTTGAACGGATTAAAAGATCGAGGTGCTTGAACCCACTCACTGTGTGATTAAAAGATTAAAGTTTTTAATTAAAGTAATTAGGCATTACTTTATAAGAAATATCACTACTTCTCTGGTAGAACCCATTTTCATGTATGCATCTCTATGACTGGTCTTTTAAAGCTCAACATCCAATGAATGCCGTGAGAGCTTTTCCTATTTTCTTGCCTTATTCTTTCCACCAGTGGGCAAAAGTGGTATATGTCATTTTTCAGAGTGCCATATTTCACACTTCAGTTTAATTCGGCTGATAACGATTTGTTAAGCAAAGGTAAGTACGTAGAGCACATGCTGGCTCTTACACATAAAGTGTTCAGTCACTTCAGCAGTTCCTTTAAAATCCCACTCCTGCCTTGTAAAAGCTGCAGGTGCAAAGCAGTTTGCCTCTGCACTAGCTCAAACAGAAGATAAAGGTAATATGGAACTTTATATTCAGTATAACTCTTTGGCAAGTATAACGCTGCAAGAAGGGGACTGGGTTGGTAGTTTCTGTCAGAAATCCATGTTCTAATGAATGGACTTACTTTTACGCCATGAACTATTCAAGAGAAAGGACAACTAACTGATCATGATGTGCACCAAGTCTGTGACAACTAGTAAGCATTAGCAATGGAAAATAGGGCTCTTCTCCTTCTTGCTTTTGGAGGGAAGAGCTATTTTTGAGACTCTCTTGATCTCCGGTCCCCTAACTATGAAATGGTTCTTCTCACAGGGGTTACATAATTTCCAAATCTTATTTTAAAGTGGGTTTTTTTTTCAACCAAAGGAGAAACACCATATTCTTCTAATCTTCCTCTCCCTCCACTATGTAATTCAGTGTATTCAACAGAATTTTCTTCCTTTCTTTGGGCTTCCCACAAATTTCTGTTCTTATCCCATTTCCTTTTCATCAGTGGGCTTTCTAGCCTCATCTGCTTTCAAGGATTCAATATTGTCTTAACACTGATGTTTTGAATATTTCTCTCTCCACTCTCGACTTGTCCGTGTTTACCCAGGACTGCATTTTGGCATGTTTCCCTAGGAGTACTTTTTTATCCACTGAAATTCAGGAATGACAAAACCAAGCTCCTTATCTTTTCTCCCTTACTCTGTGAAAGTTGGTTCATGCAATAGTGTTCCCTGTGACCTGGGGCCTTCAGCCTATTTTTTCTCTGTATCTTCATTTTGGGCCATACCTAAATCTTGCCACTTTTCCAGCATAAGATTTTAGATAGTTAATCTTTGTGTCCGTATTGCCAAAACTATCATCTGCTTCCATGTTCAGTGTGATAGGAGTCATTCCTCTCTATACTTTCGGAGAAGTATTTGACCATTTTGGAGTTCAAGGAGAATGTTAGTGTTGTGATCAAAATCATACTTGCTGCTTTCAGCCCAACTGTATTTAGCAGTTACTCTGCATCTATTTTCTAGGCTCTTAACAAAAACAGTAATACAGGAAAAAGTGAAATTTTAAATTGCATTAATTACTTAGTTTGCTTATTTCTAACTTAATTGAACATTTATTAGGTTTTTTGTGATGATTCTTCATTAAGATTTACTTTTTTCAAAAGTCCTATTATTTGAGTACATAAAAAGCCCATAAGCCTTTTGAACTAAGGAATTTATTTTCATCTTGGCTAACTTGAAAATGACCAAGTGCACTTTTCTCACATACTCAAACCAAAACATTTTTCTTAACAGAAATTGGGCATAGCACATGGCAAAAGAAAAGCTAATTACAGAAAAATGAGAATAAGTGAGAAAGGGATTTATAGTGAAATTTGCTTTTAAAAACAG
>VZTL01028122.1:14493-34333 GCA_013400535.1 Scopus umbretta | reverse complement strand
AAAAAAAAAAAAGAAAAAAAAAGAAAAAAAAGAAAAAAAGAAAAAGAAAAAAAAAAAGAGAAAAGGCAATTTAGAGATGTTTTGGCCAAGAGGCACCCCATGTGTTGCTGACACTGCCAGGGGGAAGGAGTGCATGGGGTCAGTTCAGGATGGGTGGCTACTGTAGTGCAAGGAAGGAGCCTTTGAGGGTGAACCTCCAGGCAGCAGAGCAACAGGGGGCTGACTTTTCATTTTCTGCATGTCACAGGGTGAGAGGAGTCCCATAATGTCAATTAGTGGCCACCTGATGATTGTTTATTATATAATGGTCCTCCTATGCATTCAGTGTAGTCTGTCAACTGTCCATGGGTAGTAGAGGGAGGAAAACTTGAAGGGAGAAGAGATCCCCAAGCACAAGACAGAAATATGAAAACTTACAAGCAGAATTTGACTGAAGACCTGGTAGTGGTCTGGTAGTGAAGTAGTGGTATCCACACCACTGAGCATTGCACACCAAGTTAATCGACACCTACAGAAGCAAATTTCAGTCAGGACCAGTAATGAGAGGTTCAGGATGTGCCTTGAATGAAGAATGACATATGTTGCTTTCATGAAGAATAAATAAGACAAAATTCTCAGCCTCTCTTTATCATATATATCTTCCCTTCCTATTAGATATACTTTGTATATTTATATATGTTGAAAGTTAATTTTTTGGTCTCCAGATTCTTGAAAAACTTTCTGTATGAATAACACCAGCTAAGTACATTATAGGTGTACTCTTTTTGCTTTCAGTATTTCAGGCAACAAAGTTAGCGCTCTCTGTTTTCTATATTCTTTCCTCCATTTACCCTTATTCTTCACTGTAATCTGTTTGTCATTTTTATGGCTTGCTCCCTCTTCTACCAAAATATAATGTTGATAGATCAGCATCTCCAAATCTCTTAGAGCCATCAGTGTCACTTCTGAAGTGACTGCAGGAGTTATTGCCAAGTCTTCTCCCTTGGTAACTGTTGGGCTCCCATCTAACTATTCAGCTGATGACTGAAAGAATTAAATTTTAGTTTCTTGTATGACTGAATTCAGTACTAAGCTGTATCACCCAGTAAGACATTATGGGCCACATAGCCATTTTCAGGAAGAAATAAAGGCTTAACGGGTGGTAACATATGTACACACTCAAGGAAGCAAAAAAAAGAAACATAGAGAAAGGACATAAGGAAGAAGGTGGCTTATACAAAAGGGCAAGCTAAGGGGAAAGAGCACATGAAATAGAGACTAAAGCAAAACAAACAAAAAACAGGGTAAAGAATAAGACACCAGGCTTCAGAAGGAACATTTCTGAGCACTGCTGCAGCCAACATACACACTGAGAAACAATAAGAAAGACCTACTACCATTCCCATATATACAAGCTGGGTAGATCAACCACCAGTCATGCTCACAGGCCACCCTTAGCTGGTGAAGGTCACTGGCACTAAGAAAAGGCCCTCCCTTCCAGGAGAATCCCTGATAGTCTTATAACACCTAAGCAGGGTACCACTGAGATGTTAGTTTATTTCATCTTCAGTAAGTAATTTTTTTTTTTCTTTTCAGAAATATCTGAGTCTTTAGTGCTAGACTCTTACCTCTTCTCTTGCCTTTGTACACCTGGATATTTAAATCAATAATCGACTCAGTAATAGGCAGAGAACAAAGCTAAGTAATTTGTGCCTACCTTTTGTAAATAAGGGCAGAATTGCTATAGTAACTGCAGAAGACACTCAGTCACTGTGACAAAAATGTGGCAACCTGACAGAAAAGGCTAATGAGGGAATTCAATTTCAGCTGAATTTCATTAAACTCAGCCTCTCCCCACTACAAGGGAAAAAAAAAAAAAAAAAGTAGCCAATTAGGTAAAGACTAGGCTAATATTACCCTAATTTGGAAGTGAATTTTGTCTGAAAGAGGTGAGAAAGGCTATAAAACAGGCAGACAAGGAAAGGGACCTAGACAAAGGAAAAATGGCATTGGTCTATCCTGTTGTGTTCCCACCTGGTTTCGTCACTGTGAAGGTGAGTTCCCTGGTGTTACTGGAACAATATCTCTGATAAAAGTGCTATAAATTTCTGTATTGTAACTTTCTGGTTGAAATCTGTGCCTAAACTATCAATTTCCCTCAATTCCTCCTTCCCTTCTTTCTGTTGGAAAGACTGGAGTTTGTAGCAGAGCCTCAGCAATCAGGGACACCAGTCATGGTCAGAAATGGACTAGTAATTCAGGAAAGGTCCAGTAGGACCTATGGAGTCTATAATTATTAACAATAGCATTGCTGAGGTAAAAAGACCCAGATACACTTCAGAGAGTGAGTAGCCTGATGTGCACCATGCAGCACCGAGTAACCACATAGAGTCTTGACCACAGTGTTCATCCTGGATGCACCTTTGAAGTCACTTCCCTGGCAATGCCTTGGAATGCTCTGAAATTCAGGTTGATTTGCGAACATGCATGAGTACAGGCTTAGGTGTGCAAGTTCAAATACTCAAGTTTGACACATCGGGCATAAATAGCTTTAGGGGAAGATTATATACAAATGCTTTTAGAAGTGCTTTGTTATCTCTGGCTATAAAACACTTAGAAGAAACAAAGTGTTTCCATTAAGAATGCATTCCTGTGACCAATGTTGAAATACAGGGAAAGAAATAAAACTCCAAATCACCTTGTTGCAATTACTTAGCAATGTGCTTTAAACCCCGGTCCAAGTGTGGCCTGTTCCTACCACTGCTGAAAGTGGAAGGTTGTCACCTGGATTTATAAGTCTGCCTATTACAAAACATTTATGGGCAACTATAACTGCTGGCCCCTAAAGCAAGTAAAAACTGATATTTAGCTTAAGTAGTCCGTCCCTTACTCCCTGTTGAAATACAAGCATTGCTTTGTAGCTCCAGGCCATGAAAGAATAGAAACACATGACATGAAAAGTTCCCATACCCTTTTTTTATCTTCTTTCTTTGTCTTTTTCTGTTCCCAGGAGAATTTATCTTTCAGTCATGCTCAGTGTCATTTTTCACAATTGAATAACTTTAGCCTAGTTATAAGAAATGGTCTTTCTGGCTATAAAAATGAGTAATACTTAAGGGATTTATTTTTTTTTTTCTTGGGAGGGGAGGTTGGGAATAGAATCCAACCCCCTTGTTAATATTAGGGGCAGGAGGTCAGGAGTAATTTGAATATTTTAGATTTCTAGCCAAATCAATGTTGTTTTTTCCAAGAAGATGCCACTTCAAGTGAAAAATTAGAGGAATGCAGTTGCTGTACTGGAAGACACAAAGCCACAAATAATCTTGGGGAGAAAAAAATCTTTTCCATTTAGGTGGGTTTTGTTCCTGTCTAGGAAAATGTTGATTAAAAATCACATTGATATGAACTGATATTAACTGAAAAAAAATATTTCAAATTCTAATTCAGGCAATGAAATAACTTTGTATTTTAAAATATATGTAACCATGCCATCAGAGGTTGAGGTAACAACAATATTAGTGTTTTGCTAAAAGTAGAATAAACACTTATTCATCTTAACAACTTTACACATAAGTCTTTGATTAAAAATCCTTGGAAATGTTGGGATTTGCTGTCCAGTTGCACTGCAACCGTACGTAAACTTCTTGGTTCCTGACACAGTCATTCTTGTGTGCTTGGAAAACATTATTAGCCCCATTTAACAGATGAGGGCCTCTCTTGCAGTGAGGTATAAGCACTGTAAGAGATACAAATGACAAAGGAATATGCAGAGCGAAGTCAAGCTCAGATTTTCCTAGTAGAGCCAACTAAAGACTATTTGCTTAATCACGTACTTGGTTTGGTTTACTAGTACTATTTATTTAATTGTTACTAATTAGCAAAAAGACAAAGGACTTTTTTTTTTTTTTGGTGGTCACCAAGTGACTTGCTTTAGCTGTGAGAAAAATCTGAACTGGAGAGTATCCAGTTACTATTTTTTCTCCATTTTGAAACTGCTTATTTTCAAATGTCCCAATATCTAATGTAATAAAGTATTTTTTAAGAGGCAAGACCCTGAAAATTATTTGAAATACTAACTCTTACTCAGAAGCAAAGTGGAAAAAGAACTATCAAAGCAAAGGCTTCCTTGTTCACCAGTTCTTCTCCCTGGCATTTTGAAGTCCCAAACCATTGTCTTTGATAAAGACAGAATCAGAATAAATTTTTAAGATCATATCCTATTTTTATACAACCATGAAAAATCCTGTTTAATTAGGGCTATGTATGAACTTCAATTTCTCATTCCGGTATATCTTTCCATTCACTTAAGGCTAAAAAGAAAAATAACATTTTTTCAGCCCATCATTTATGGCTAAGAAAACATTTGAGTTGGGATTTTTAGCTTTGTAACATCATCAGTCACATCAGAGAAAACATGGGAGTTAAGTAAATGACAAAAGTAGTCACTCTACACTCCTTTGGCAATATGAGAAGATCATTTGACTTGGTTTGAAAATTATTCAGATGGCTTAAGACCTGGAAGCATCTCGCTCTAGTATCAACTGTAAAGAGTACTTTGGGTGACTGAAGTGGGAAGATTAAAGTTATGGAAGATCAATCAGGATTGATCTAATGCTGATTTCAGATTGGTTTCCTCTTTTATCTTCTGCGAAATGGAAAGCATGGAGTGCTTGTACAGTTTTTGTTGCTTAGGGGTTGGCTTGTGGTGTTCAGATTGACACCTTTCTTGTTTTGGTTTGTTTTTTTTTCCCCATGCAAGATTTCTTTTGTTTGCTTCATTTTAATGAGCACAAAGGAAATTCAAGGCTCTTGATTGCTGGATACTCCCTTTACCCTGGGGAGCCCTCTTTCACATGAGGAAATTCATTATTGCTGAAAGGACTGCTGTAAACACTCCGTCACCATGATGAGGGTTGCACAGCCTCCTCCCCAGCACTTCCTACAACAGTTTAGATGGTACTAAATATGTATTTTATGGTAGTTAGTATAATGCAAGGGAGAATGCAGTTCTTCATTTTATGAAGTGAGATCAGGTGCCCCCAGTGAGCTTGGCTGAGTACCTTGGGAATTGGTACTGGCTTTTGGGGAGAGACCCAGGTAGTGCTCCAGGTCACAGCTTAAGTGAAAAATGAAACAAAATCAGGCCCAGCCACAAAAGCCTGTGCACCCAGCTCTCCAATAAGGCAGAATACTGGTATTTCAGCCTGGCTGTGCATGCCACCTCTTATTGGTAAGGTACAACTTGAAGGAAAGTCCTGTCACCACTGTTTGAGTACTACTGGTGTGCAGCAATGCATTTAGAAAACACAACTGCCTCACTCAAAGAGTGTATTTGGTTATGGGCAGACTCAAACATGAGGAGGATGCTGATCCAAAGCGCTTTATCTATTTCAGGTAGCAAGGAGATAGATGTTGGTTTTGTCTTCTTATTACCCTCCCCTCTTCCCTGCCTCCCTGTCCCCTTAGCTTAACTTGGTCAGTGTCTAACTTTCTCTGTGCTTTCTTTTCAACGCAGAAAGATTATTTCACATAAGGAAGCTGGTTTGTCTCTAACCCACAGTTACAAAAAGATGTTACAAGACTGGAAAAGAAATCTCACAGGAACAGTAGTTTTAACAGGCATGGAGATTGCTTCTTAATGACATTGTAAGCAAGAATGACAAGTTCTCATGCTGAATAGTAACAGGAAAAAGAAGATGAAGAAATAGCAGGGATTTTATAGAAACAGTGTTAAATGCAGGCACTTGGTTATACTTCCAACCAGAAAGAATTGCTCTTCTGTTCTTGTTTTCAGATCTGATGATAATGACTGTCACTATTATGCATTGTCCCATTTTCTTTTAATAACTGCAAAAACTTAATCACATTTATTTTATAGCATCAGTAAATTCTTAAGAAAATGAAAATACAATTAACCTGAGCTGGTTAATCTCTTATACATCTTAATTTAGTATATTCTCTTTTCTCAGAGTGAGCTTGACCCTTGCATAATAGCCAGTGATTGCAAGGCCTGTGATGAAGAGATAGACAGATCCTTTCAGAGAGAGATAAGTGAATCCAGGAGAGCTGGAAAATTTGTTTTAAAAAAACACACAAAAAACACACAAAAAACACACAAAAAACCCAAACAACAAACAGTTCAACACTGAACCTTTCACCTAGTCCTCCAAAAAGAAAAAAATTTAACCCCTGTTAATGCAAAAATAATTTCTCACAAACAAATGACAAGCAACCCTAAAAGGGAGGAAAAAAAAAAATCCATCACGTATTTAGCTGGAAATAAGCAGAAGCACAGCTTGTCTTGTGTTCTCATTCACAACTTCTTTATTCTGCCTTAATGGAAGTGGCAATCAGGTCTTTGGCATTTATCTTCCATCCAGCTCATGCTGTGTCTCTTCTTTTTCTTTTTAACCTTGTTTTTAATGGATTCTCTTTACATTTTTTGCATTGGTGGAGATAAATCAGGAATGAATTTGGACCTGATCTTCCTCTATATAGATGATGATTTGTATCATGCAAACTGAGCAAAGTCACTTGGAGAAATAGGAGATGCCAGTCAGGAATATAAATAGAAATTTTCTCAAGAAGGTGACTGGACTAAGACCATAATTTTCCAGATAGTGTGCTTGTCCTGAAACAGAATACGTGTAATCAGATCATGAAACATAATAGCCTTTATAATATCTTTTTAATGGCTTTTTGTTTGTGTGGTTTGAGATGTGCACTCCTATAATCCTCTCTGAGAAAGGAAATAATAAAAGGTATCACAAATGTATTGCTGCAAGTGCTTCCTGCAAGATATCTCCATACTAAATATTTTTATTTAGTAATACTCTAGTTTTGTTAATCAAAATTAACAGAATAGCAACTTCAAAGTCTATATCTTTTTTAAAAGGTGTTTAAACTTGTACTAGTCCCTGACACGAGTACATACATGCCTTTGCAGAGTCAGGGCCAAGTACATGAGGAAATCTGACTCTCTCCAGCCTGCCCCACAGCTTTCCAGCTTCCTCCTTTTGCTACATTGGGTCTGGAATTCAAATTATCTCATAGTTTAAAAATATTTCAGTTGATGCAGTTTGAATGTCTACTGTAATGTCTGTCTAGAGCAAAACTTCAGCATTCAAACCATCCTGTAAAATGGAGGATTGTTTGGATGGAGTAAAATGCATGCGATGAGCACCTCAGACTTACAGCCTCCTGTAGCGTGGGACCTTTGTACCAGCTTGAACTGGGTTTTTGCAGACACTAGAGAGGTTTGGAGAAACTGGAGCTGCAAGTGCTTAAACATATAGGTGTGTGTATATATGTATTTCAGACTCCAGTGGGGAGAATTAGTAATTTCACAGGAGCTTTCTCCTCTCTTGGTAACTCAGGTTGACTCACAGTTTTAAGGTTCTGCATCTACTATCAGCTACAGTAACAGGCACATATTATAAAAAAAAAAAATTGCTTGAACTCTTGTTCTCTCCAGGAAGCTCTCCCCACTGCTATTTCTTTATTTCTGTTTCTCTTATCTGCTCTTCTTCATCTCCATAAATTTTAGGTGCAGACATCACTGTAATCCTTGTGCTTCCCTCAGAATGGTTTGACCTTTACACCCTGCATTGTGGTGGCCCAGACCTTGGAAACACTTGAGATATCTGAAAGGTTGATAATTTCTTTTTGAGACTCAGCCCAGGCTGAGTAGTGCCTTATGCAAGCCTCTTGTGATTCAGGCACTGGACTAGGAGAGAGGAGGGGAAAAAACCAAACCAAACAACTACAAAACAACCTGTTGTGGTTTAACCCTGATCGTCAACCAAGCACCACACAGCCGCTCGCTCACCCTCCCCCTGCCCCGGCAGGGTGGGGGAAAGAACCAAAAAACCAAAACCTAAAACCCATGGGTTGAGATAAAGGCAGTTTAATAGGACAGCAGAGACAGAGAAAATAATAATAATAATAATGATAATAGAATACACAAACCAAGTGATGCCCAATGCAATTGCTCACCACCCGCTGACCGATGCCCAGCCCATTCCCAAGCAGCGATCGCTGCCCCCCCGGCCAATTCCCCCAGTTTCTATACTGAGCGTGACGCCGTATGGTATGGAATAGCCCTGTGGCCAGGCTGGGTCAGCTGTCCTGCCTGTGTTCCCTCCCAGCTTCTTGTGCACCCGGCAGAGCATGGGAAACTGAAAATTCCTTGACTAGACTAAACACTACTGAGCAACAACTAAAACATCAGCACGTTATCAGCATTGTTCTCATACTAAGTTCAAAACACAGCACTATAGCAGCTACTAGGAAGAAAATTAACTAAGCTGAAACCAGGACAAACCAAAAACCAAGCAAACAACCTCCCCAAAAAAACCTCTAGGGCTTAACCACCAATGTGGTCAACATGGTGACTTGCTGGTGCATGTTCCAAATCAATGGAGGTACATCCATGGGTGGGGGGGAAGGCTCTTGGTGGTTCCACTGGCTCTCTCCTGACAAACCATGTTTCTGTTAAAAGGGTAAGCCCAGCACCTGCCCATCTTCTGTAAAGCACACTGAAATCCTGTTTTATGCTTCAGACAGATGCTGTTATTGACTCAAAGGGTTGGTTCTACCTGAGTGACAGGTGGCACTGGGGGCCCTGTGCTGGGTCCCCAAGGCTTGGGTTGCCTGTCACTCTGCCATGCACGATGGGCAGAGTGACAGGCCCTTAATGAGAACGGCTGTAGCAGGCAGCAGTCTAATAAAAGTAATCCTATTTACAGCCTGCCTTGAGACGTTGTTGTGAGTTGAAAAGTTCACCTCTGGTGGTTTCCTGGGCTTGTCACCTTTTCTGCCTTTTCCCTTGCATATAGCTCAAAGGCGTGGGGTTTTATTAAATGGGATATAGAAATAATAAAGGAAAAAAAAAACCAAAAAACAAAACAAAACAAAAACCAAAACAAAAAACAAACAAACAAAAAAAAAAAACCAAAACCACCAACCCAACCCCAAACTAAAACGTGTTCTTGAATATGGCAGGAGTCCCATCTCTTGGAGTTTAGTGGCAGCACATTTTTGTCTCCCTGTCAGAGAGACAAAGCAGCTCTTATAAACCTAATCTACAATATCACATATCCTTTGTATGCGGCTGGTATTATTATCCCCTATCCATGGGCATTCAATCCTAACTTAATTAACTTGGCAAGCTGAAGTATTGTGCTGTGGCACAGTCAGTGTCTATTACGCTCACAAACCATCCTTCTCAGCTGGGTATCAAGACTCTTTAGCTTCCTACACTTACTTTTGATCTGTGTGATATACGATAAATCCAGTCAGCAACCCCATAGAGCTTGGCTCTATATCACCACTTTGAGGAATGGACACACTGATTTTTTATTTTTTTTTTTCCCCCTGTAAAATTAAAAGCCTTTTCTGCTCACCACATGAACCTGAATGAAGCCTTATTTTTCACTATTTGATTCTATTTCTTAAACCATTGTGTAGAAGATCAGAACTTAGGGACTATGAATAGCCACTGGAATGGCACATTAACATTCATGCAGTAATGGATTCAGATTTCAATTATGTAGCTGTAAAAACAAAAAAGAATCTGGTCTGACATGGTTTGGCACTCTAATGTGAATGAGAGACATTGGGATTGGTTGACTAGATTTTTAATTAAGGAAACAGGCACCCTGAACCTGACCCTTTTTTTGAGGTTTGAATGATTTCCAGGAATCAGCATCTCCTCTGTTCCCTCTCTATCGATGTTTGTTCATCCTTGTCATATTCTGATCTGCCAAATTTTAAATGGAGAGAGAATAGTGTTAAAATATGACAAAGATCTTACAGCATGTCTGGAAGAATAAACTCTCATTAAAAAAAAAATAAAAAATCTTACTGTAGTCTTCTAGGCTATAGTAAATGAAGAAAAGGACCATGTTAGATTATCAAAACTCTTTACTAAGTTACCTTATTTTCAATAAATTTAAATTAATGTTTTTATATTTTGGAAAAACTTTAATTGACAAATCTTCTTAGTTAAAAAATATTTTCTTTACAAAAGTCACTTTAACAACCAAATTTTGACATTGTTCACATAATAAAGTAAACATTTTCAATTACAATCTCTACCACCACATATACGAATAAATTATGGGCAAGGCGAACAGTATGTAAAATTTACATATTGTTTGTTTAAAGAAGTGCAGCTTTTGCTACAAAATCAAGAATAATAAAAAATTGATAACATTTTTCATTTAAAATGTATGTGTAGATATATATATAGACACACACCCCAAATTAATTGTCAGCAGATGCAGTTAAAAGCAGCACTGAGAATCAATGACATTAAGCTCTTTGTAGAATATATGTGTCAAATAGTCACTACTTAAATCTGAAAGTCCTATTCAGAGAGAGGAAAGACTGGAGAAATCTAAACAGTTACCATGTGGGGGAAGGGAGGAATTTATTCCAAAATCTTCTGTAGGACTTTGTTATGGGGCAAATTAAAATCAATACTTCTCATTCTCTGTGGGTAATGATAGCTGTGTATCATAGGTTAACTAAAGTTAAAATCCAAGAAACGTTTTTCTCCTCAGTCATGTCTGCAGGAAAAATATGTTGCACTTTAGGTGAAAGCAAATGGGTATGTTTAGATGCAGAGTTACTTTGAGACGTTAAGCTCTGCTTGGTAAATCTACATCTAAATGTTTGAAGCCGAAGAGAAAAGCCATTCTGCCTTAGAGAGAACTCATTATAAAAATTGCTCTTCAAACTTTTGACACCACAGGTTTTACAAGCTAATATTTTTCACTGAACTTTCACGGGTTCAAAATTGACTAGAGGATGTACGTGTAACCTTATATCAAACTAAGATCACTAATTCCTGCAACAACATCATTTGTTTGTAAAACTTGACTATACTTTCAAACATTGTAACACCCATCTCATGTAAGCCGGGTATTTCTTAAAGCTGCTTCTGGTGTCGCTTTGAGCTATAAGGTCTTCTAAATATTAAAGACAAGGATGCCTTGGGGAGGGGAGCAATCTCCCACTGCTGAATGACAAAAATAGGGAATATATGTGCTAAAAGTAGAAGGAAAAGGTGATTAAAATAGTAGATTCACAATCAGGCTATTCTAATTAGAAATGGATTTGAACCAAACTCCAGACAGCCATTTGCACTTTGGAATTTATGCATTAAGAATGCAGTGGATCAAACTTTCCTAATAGTGACAAGTTTATGTAAATATGTACTTAGCAAAATCTCAGACATAATTATCTTTACTTTGTTACAACATCTGGCAGCTGAAAGCTAAAGATTGCTAAGCATGTTGGGAGTTCACTGGGGACTTTGCCACTCATGCATTCTGCCAAAATTGGGGTGAACTGGGAATAACTGTGATTACCTGGAGGTAATAATGATGCTGCAAATGAAACAGATTAAGCTGGTCCTTTTTTATTTTATGTTTTTCCTTGCAGAAATTGATTATTTCACAGAAACCTATTAACTTAAAAGAAATACTTTTTTTAAAAATTGTATGAACACAAAACCCTAAGGACAGGATCATCTTGGTTGTCTTTACCTGAAGATATCCAGCCTAAGTGTTTAAACTCTTTTCAATAGTCAATGCTGAAAAATAAATGTTCCCAAACACACTTCATCCTATGCTAATACAGAAGTCTGAGGCCACTAATAACACCCTGAAGGTGTTGATAGCTCTCATTTGAGGACACATTGAACATAGATGATGACCTTAGGTCGAATTTAAGGAGTGATTCACTGCATGTCTATTAATTGTGCATTCTGCTGAGTGTCCAGCTCCATCTTCAAGCCTTTTCAGCTAGGTCTTAATCAAAATATATTTCTATACACTACTAGATTTCTCTCAGTGAGAAAGTGAATCCTGCTTTTACAATGGGACTTACATGCAGGTATCTCTGTTGTAAACTTCTGAAAATAATGCTTGAACCTACAGTTGAAACCTCCTTCCTCTTTCTTTATACTTCAGGTGAGATGAGTCTTCCTTAGATGTTCAAGTTAGATGAGGAAAGCAATAAAATGTGAGAGATTTTAGCTAGGATGCTTCACGTGTGCTGAATGTTTGAGGATGAGACCATGACTGAGAGGCTCCCTGAATCAAATGAAGAAATGATTTAAGTTAAGGTTGGTTGTTGGCTTTGTTTGGTTTGAGTTGGTGGTTTTTTTTTTTCTCCCCTCCCCTTAAGTCCCTCAACTAGAAGGCTGTAGAAAGTTTCCTTTTCAGTTAACTTGCTAAGGTTTAGCTTGTAGCCTGAAGAGGTATGAAGGCAGGTACTGGTATAAAACTGTTCCTTTTTATTAAGCCCAGCTGAAAATCTACCTCACACTCATTTGCTGTACATTTCTCCATAGATCTGCCTTATATCTGGGACATTAAAGCTGTCTTAGCGCACACCTGTGTGGCAGGTATTGGGTCACATGAGCTGGACTGGATCACGATGAACTTGGAAACCCTATGACAACTTCATCACACTTTCTGCTCTAAGTTGGTTATATGTGAACTGCTGGGGATGCAAAAGTTGTACAGATGCTTCCCTCTTTTTGGTGCAGGTCCTCTTTGCCTTGCTCTGCCTGTAAAGACATGCCTTAAGGGTCTTAGAAATTTTCCTCACACCACAACTGATGGTACTGTGTTCAGCTGGGAAAGCTCAGTGAACATTGGATTAGGGCCAAGCAGTCACCAAGAAAGTACTTAATTTGACTGTCATTATCTCATAGCAGTGGAGATATGGTAAGCATGACAGCTGGTTTCCTACAAGATTCTGCATTTCATTTTTTCCTAAAATGAAACAAAGCCAAAACTACTCTCTAATTCTTTCCCCTCCCTGTAAACAATAGTAGGCATGGGTTTCTGTGGCATACAGATTTGCCCTTACAGCCATGGGTTTCACCTATGCAAACTTTAAGAAGTGAAAAGAAGGAAATGCAACCCTGCTGCATCTGATACAGTTATGATCTAGTCCCTCCATTGCTGCACTGGAGAAAATTAGTGTCATGGTGATGAAATCCAGCTATATCACAATTTCAAGTGATGCACTAGTAGCCATGGCAACAAGGTATTCCCTTCCAGTAAATGCCTGTAATGGTGCTTTTAAGATTGTACATCAAAGCCAAAGCAGAGCGTTGAATCACCCTGGAGCAAGTACTGACTTCAAAGCAAAAAGGTCAGAACAATAGGTTATTCATAAACAGAGAATAATTCTTTTCCAATTTACAAGTTTTTTTCTTTGGGATATGCTCTGAGATAAAAGTGGAAGCAATACAGTGGATCTTGCTCTACAGTCGTGTGCTCTGAGGTTACTGTAGAACCTCCTATACCCTCCTGGCTTCCTACATGGCTTCTGCTACTCTCCACAAACCTGGTGCTCATTGCTGCACCTTTGAGCTCTGTAACAGTCAATGTGATTTAGTCTAAGGGGGTCTGCAGAACTTACAAGAGTTGGAGGTGGGTAAATAATTTAACTGGATGGCCTAAGTGTTCTAGTCTGGCTAGGTATTCTACTATCCTTATTGTGAAGCTTTAACACTACATGCAAAAGCTAGGTGGTGAAAAAGCTGTTGGAGGGACAAATAGTGCTTAGAAAAGGTTTTAAAATAAAAAGAAAACAAACCCTAAAAGATATTAATGTCTAAGTAATAATGATGTTTTGCAAGGAATATTAAGCTTATTGTTAATTAATTCCACAAACCCCAAAAAAGGGATCTGAAGAAAAATTCCTTATTACAGAGGAATTTTTTACATCATTCGTGCAGTAGTGTGGCTACTATTTTTCCCAAAAACAGAGGCTCCACATTCGTCCCTTGTAAAATGATTTCTGTTAAGTATCATTGCTAGAGTTACTCTATTTTCTCTGAAATATCTTATTTTCATTTCCATACGTTTACATGTAGCATCCTTTATAGTGTAGCGAGTGTAATGACCAGATCAGGACACTGATGCTTCAGAGGATTTTAATTAACAGTAACTATGGAGAATCTAATGAACTCAGAACAGGTAACTTTTGACTGAATATCTGAAATGGCTTACTAAGAGGTCAAAGTTTTTTTTGTGATTAAACTCCTTATGTGGCAGATGTTGCAAATATAGAGATTGTTCTTTAGCTGGGTGTGCATATGTATGGACGTGTGACAGAAAACTTGCCACGATTCAGAGCTAGGGGCATATGAGTAATTGGAGGATTTAATAATTATTGTTTTAATCCCTGGAGCATGAATTTTAAGATCTCTTCCAACATTCAGAAATACTGTGTCAACTCTTTAGAAACTAAATAGACTTGGAAAACCATAAGTGTTTAGTAACAGAGCCTACCAGACTATTGGGTTACTTATGTTGTCAGTTTGCTCGAGGAAGCAATTTTGAATTAGCCGTGTCTTGGTAAAGACTGTTCTTCCTTTGTCTGGATCATATCACTATTAAGACCAATGAAATGATGATGGCAGTTTTGGTGCATGTGGGGAGGAAGTTAAAAATCATACACAAATCAAAGAAAGCCAGTAGCAACAGTAGACCTGAACATAAATCTGAAGCTTATGTCTTTAGATGATGAAAGAACTGAAAATGAAGTTAGAAAGGTGTGTATTTTATCAATGACTGTAAGATGGGACTTTCTAACAGGTACATCTGGTACAATCTCAGAAGGTCTCTAAAGCCAATGTATTCAATGAGAAGCCTGTAGCTCAAAATACAATGAAGAATAAATGCTGAGTATCAGCTACTCGCCGGCTGTGGCAAACAGTTAAGGTTTTGCCCTGCAGCTTTTCAGGGCTATTTTTTTTCCTTATTCAGCTCCATTCTCTAAACTCTTCTTGCCATAGCCCATCTACTGCATCACACAGATGTTGAAAGCTTAGCTCAGAGTGAGGCTTGCATTCACTGCTGACTAATTCTATCAAGCTTCTGTGGAGTTTTTCTCACATGTGTGTGTTTTTCTTAACTAGATGAGATGAGAAGACAATTGATTTTTTCCAAAGGTTAATACTTCTCACTGCTAAGCCACCAAACCTATTTAAGCAAAAATAAAAATTAGGTACCGTTTGAACTATTTAACCAATCTTTTTCAAGATGGCAAATTATAGGTTGAGAATACAGACATTCATCTCTGTAAAAGCTTTCATTCAAAGCAAATCATGTGCTATTCGGTACTAGTCAAAATTGTGGTTGTTTTACCCATATGAATGTTGATAACTGTAGTCCAATAATTGTATACTTATACTGCTGTTTGTCTGCTTCTCATTTGAGAAACGTAGCTTAATTAGAATTCCAAGTGTAATCCATTTGTTTCAGAGAAAAATCTGCTAAGCGCAAGATCTGACATTCAAAACAAAATCAATACTTTTGTAGAACATTTAAACATCTCAGGTAATATCACAGGACCGAAGTAATTTGTGTCATGTAGTAAAGCTCTAATTAAAGATGCGACAGGAGTAAGAATTGTATTTCTTCATTATTCAGTCTGTGCTTTACTGTTTGGTTCATACGAGGCTATTGATTAAACGTTCATGTTTATTATAGCTCCCCCCTCCAATCACGAGTGTGAGAAATGAGAGTTAGGGTGGATGAAAAATATTCATTCCTGGTCAGGTATGAGAGACACTCAAGGTCAGATGCAGATAAGGAGAAGCAAGGAAATGGAGGGGGTTTGTTTGGTTAGTGGTGAGCTGCAGATTAATTTTTTTTCTCTCCCCCCCCCCCCCCCCCCAAAAAAAAAAAAAATCTCTGAATTTCTCTCAAGCAAGTCAGGTATCAGTGTAGTTCTTATCTGTTTAAAAAGCGTTAGATGTGATGAGCTCATAATATTTGAATATAAAAGCTTCTCTGAATAGAATTCTTAAGGCCAAACTGTGAAAGCTCATTTAGATGCCGAGATACATCGCTCTAGTTATAAACCTATTTCTCCCAGAGGAGCAATTCATGAATTACAATATAATTCGATATTGACTTTAAAGGGTGGCAAAGACTTACAAAAAAAGTCATGTTGTCCACCTTCCTGCCTTAACGAGGATGTTTGCCAAACTTCTTAAAGATTTCCAGTGCAGGAATTCAGTAACCTCTGGAGCCCCGGTGATTCATTTGTTGTTAAAAAAACTTTCCTCATGCTTCCTCTCTGTGGTTGAAACCTTATTTCTCAGATGTTCTATCTTGGGCATAGAGCACATACTGTTCCTGTTCTCACTACTACATTTTTACTGTATTTGAAGCCAATTAACCTGTTCTTACCAAACATTTGCTAGAATCTGGGTCTCAGTCCTGGGTTCATAATCTTTGGGAATCTTATTGAGACCTATATGTTAGAGGCCTAGGTGCCAAGTGGAGGTGGATAAACCCATCCAGAAAAGTTTTGAATCTTAAGTGGAAAGAATCAAGCTAAGCTGGATGAAGTTAAGCTTAAGTATTTTGTTTTAGGAGGCTTTAAAGCCTTTATTCCATGTAGCAATAAAATTCTGAAGAGATAGAGGTAGGAATAATAGAGAAAGTACAGTTACACAGGTCATCTTCCGGTTGTCTGCAGCTGAAAGTCAAGAAATGAACAAGTAAGCCCTGGGGCACCTTAAATAATTTTGAAGAGGTCAGGTATCAACCTTAGAGCTAAGCCCTTTTGTTTCAAAAGGAGCCGAATAGCTGTTTCAGAGAAGGATAAATACACTGTCAGCAACAGAAGAGAGAAAAAAACAGAGCTTCTTTCATTGGACTTTCACAGGATTTAGAGGGGGAAGTCTTACTGCCCCTGGTTAACATGGAAGAACACCCAGACAAAAAAATGCAGTGGGATAGGTCCTCTGGTTTCTGTCTTCTAGAATACCTGTCTACATCCATAACACAAATTATACACCACACCTGAAGTGTAAATGTTAAGGATTTTATTCAGCAACCCCCACCTTCTATGATCTGAGATAGTCCAGGCAGTGTTATCTGGTCTCCAGCTGTTGCTCCAGACATGCACAATCTCCTTCAGATCCTGTGTGAGATCTACCAGTGCCATGTGGACATTTTGGATACACAAGGTTATCTCAAGTGGTCCTAGGCCTTCTAAGTATGGGCAACCAAAAGAAGGCTTAAGTCAGTGGTAAAACTCTGCATGCTTTAAGAAAAGGCCAAACAAGAGTCAAAACCCATATGAAGACATTAAGGTCCAATCCCAAAAGCAGTGTAGTTCCATCAGCAAAACATTACAAAGATAATTGACTTTAGCTTGAAGCAAAGAAAACTTACTTCAGAATAACTTGCCAGTGTTACCCTGGGGTTTCTGCACTGGTGGTGGGCACGCAGCCTGTACGGCTAACTATATTAAGGAAGGTTTGATAAGAATATAAACATACTCGGAATACGAAGAACAAGAAACGTTCTGGAACGCATGTATTTATGTACATCTTAATGAAGTTTTAAGACATGGAAACCTGTGGAGATGAATCTGTCCCAGTTCTAAAGTCTTAGTAATTTAAAATTCAGAAAAATTTCTAAAAAAAAAAAAATAAAAATAAAAAAAATGTCCTTGAAAAGCCCAATTTTCTGGAATTCCACTATGTTTCTTGATGGGTTTCAACAAACAAAGCTCATGGATATTAATGCAATTGTTACATACATATGTGTTATTATACAGACTCAGTGGGGATAAATCTTCTTGCTAAGCTGTTTCTACAGCACCTTGTACAGCGATGTTCTACTTCAACATTTTTTTCTAATTGGATTGGAATAAAAATGATAAATTCAAGTATTTCTACAATTTCCGTGCTATCACTGATCTTGTTTTCTTTACTTTCATTTGAAATGTGAGGATGATAAAGTGTACAGATAAAATTTTCTTTAATATGTTTAAAGAAAGTATCCTTAATAGCAGTGTATTTAAGGAAAGTGCAGTATTTAAGGAAGGCATTCTATCAAAAGTGGCATCTCGGAAAAAGACAAATTTGCTTATGAGAACTGGGAAAATGGTGATAAAGTCTGCTATTCTTTCAAAGGAAGTGAAGATAAAAAGTGAAATAACACTAAGATTTTCTTGCTAGCAGAGGTAATATTTAATAATAATATCAGAGAATATGGAGCTATGGGAGTTTGATTTTTAGGGTTTTTTTTGTAAAAAATGAAATTATATAAGAATGAATATTACGGAAGAGCTTTCTGGTATATATTTGCTGATAATGGAAATAAGGCTGGCCTATTCACTGAGGTTATACACTGGACAGTTCTGCACTGTATTAAAAACTACTGAGTCTTTCAGAAGTTAGCTAATGCACTCCGTGTAGCCATTCAGGTTCTCTTCACCATTAAACTAAATAGAATACTATTTCATGCATGATTTCATTCCGATAGATGAAGAATGCAGCAGTAGGTCCAAAGAGGTAATGGGTAAGAGTGGAAGCTTAAATAAATAAATATTTCCTCTTGTTGGGAGGCATTTCCCTGTGATTTCAAATGCCTTATTAAGAGATCTTTATCGATATCCCACTAAGGTGTGCCAAAAATGTTAACAGATGATTCTGTCCTCTATGTTTATAACACAGCTGTTTGCATCCCTGCTGGGAGGAAAGAAACAGATTTTAATTGGCTACTGATGAACCTGAATTCTTTCTTACCGTAAATAGTTTGTTTCCCTGAAAACACTAGCTTGGGGTATCTAGTCAGGCTAGCCTCCTGAAACAAAGAGCAAACTTAAAATATGTTTTACCTGAAGTTAGCTGTCATCTTTCCATTTTATTGATATCTCTGTTTGTATACGGAAGTGTGTGACTCATTGCATGCAAATCTAATGGGGCTGCTTCACTGCTTCAGTAAGGGGGAAGTTAATGCTGCGCTGAAACACTGTGTAGGTCTAGATGATGCCTACTAGTTCTAGTCTGAATTACTCTCCGGTTTATGCTGCTCACCTGGGTTATGATGTTTCTCTGTTATACAACTCTTCTAATTGCTCCCTTTTTTCTGCCACTGAGATTGCGAGCATAGCTGTTCTGCTCAGTGGTTATGGAATAATACACAACTGAATTATTATCAAGAAACTCCTAAATTTCATTCAGGTTTCCTGATTTTATTTTTTTTTTTTTGTCTTTTCCCCTCCAATCAGTATTCCTTCTAACTTTGTTCTGGGAAAACAGACCTTTTGAATCACTAAGTACATATATTACTTGTTAACATTGGTTTCAGTTTGTAAGTACATATATTACTTGTTAACATTGGTTTCTGTTTGTTCATATTAGCAGTCATTTCAACATGTTTAATTTTTTTCCTGACAATCATGAACTTCCATACATGCTTAATTTCTTCTTAGTCACTATAATAACCTCCCCAATAGTTATCTTATGAGAGGAGGGAAGTAAACTTCTTAAGATATTTTTGCGTTTTGAGTTCTGCTGGAGCTATTGCATCAAGTGCAGTTTGTAAAGATAGAACATATTTGAATTTAAAATAGCTTGGGAAAAGGTAACACAGGAGATAGGCTAGCATGTAACTCACCAGGTCAACCACCAGAAATTCCCCTGGCTGATGAATTGTGGGCTTTAGTGTCAAAGGAGTTCTGTTATGTGTCTTTTTCTGGGATCAATGCTTAATGGTTCATAGTAAGGTTAGATACATCCATGTGAATTGCACAGGCAGTTTCTGGAAGGTTAGGGACAGTCAGCTGGGTCTGGGGATTGTAGTAAAAGTTATGCCATGCTAATTCATTCTTTAGTGTCAGACAAGGAGGAGAGTCAAATCTGCATGTAGCACTTGCACTAAATGCATGCGGGAAATCATTCCTGCATTGAAAAGTCTGGCTGCAATTTTAAAAGCACAAAAAATTTCCGGGAGTTACATTCAAATAAAGCATATTGATGTTCAGGAGCAGTAGAAAAGGCTTAGCATGAACACTTATAGAATTT
>VZTL01028121.1:0-17609 GCA_013400535.1 Scopus umbretta | reverse complement strand
GCCCAGGGCTGGGGCTGCCCCCGGGCTGCCCTGCTCCTGGGTTGGGGCTGGGACAGGCCCTGGTTGCTGGGCCATGCCCTGCAGGTTGCCTTGTCCCCCTTGGCTGCCATCTCCCTGCCCTGAGGGAGAAGCTGGCCTGTGCTATGCCCTGACAGTTGGACATCCTCAGTTTTTAAATCCTGACTAAGCTGAGGTGTTCCTTAAACTGTTTAGTCAGGACAAATCTGGGCATGCATAGAAGTAGGATTTTAGTAAACTAGACAATATTAATTTTTTTAAAGGGTGTTTGTGGAATCCATTTACCATGTGGTTTGGTAGCAAGTGACCCAAAGTTAACTGGAAAATAATTTTAGATTAGGTCCCTCCGTTTCCCTTGAGCCTTTCTTTAGGTGACTAAGTCCTTGACTGGGTCTAAGCACTAGCATATTGCTATTTTTCAGTTTTACTTTTTATGAAATTTAAAACCCTTGTTGGGGTTAAATAAAATAAATCTGGTAAATGAAGAGAAGCCAAGACTCAGGTGTGACAACTGGTTTATTTTTTATCAGATATAAGTATCAGGATGTGTATGAAATTTGAGAATCGAATCACTTGATTTCCAAGTTTTAAGATTTTGACTTTACTGTTGGTTAGAACCAGATATTTAGAAGTGGGAGTTTGAACCAGTCTCTGTGGGGCCATGCTGCCATATAGATTATACACTCTGAGGCTACCATGCTGTGTCTAAACTTAAAACGTATAATTACGCTTTAAGTGTTTTACCGCTCTGAGGACTATGTGCATGACAGGCCTGTGACGAGTATGTATTGTGTCATGACCTATGCATGTATCATCATCCTTCTTGCAACATAGTTTACATGGGAAAAAATGGGTGCAGAAGTGAAAAGGAGAAATGATGAATTTCAGCTATTTTCCATTTTGGTACCTGTCTTTCAATAAAAGCACAGTTAACCCAGAGCCAGATTCCTGGGTTATCTGGGTCAACAAAATCATACTAGATCTTAAATGATCAGGAGGTTCTATGCAGTGAAAAAATAGAGATTACTCTATTTAGTAGTTGTCTTCAACACTGATATAAGTTTCAGCAGTATTGCTATAACATATAAAACTGGTGTGAATTAAAGAATCACACCTACAAAACAGTCTGGGATAAGATTGTTTCAGGTTTGCTTTAATTAGTTCTGTCTGTATCAGTTATGAGCTCTGATTTGGCATTGCTATCCATTATCTCTCCTCAAAAGCATATATATTTGAAATAAATTTAGACTAGAGTAGAATACACTGTCTTCTTGTCAAGCACTTTATCTCCCAATAAGAAAATAGCCTAATCATGAAGTATAAATGTTCAGCTGCTCAAAAAGTATGACAGTTGAGACAGGGAGGGAAACAATATGGTTATTGTTTCATTAGTGCACAATAGAGTGCTGAAAACTGGGATTTGGTCTCTGTATGGGTGCCTGACTGTAATATTTAAATATTTTAGAATTATGCTTGTTGGCAACCTATCTTCCTAAATAAATGCCCGTCCTGAGAGTCAGAATCTTATTTCAATTGCTCCGGCAGGTATTTAATTATATTGAAGTAAATGAAAGCATTTTAGTTATTCCTTGTCTAATTAAAGTAAGCGTCTTCCCTAAGAAACAAGCCATAAATACAAAGAAAATCTATTATATGAAAAAGACCAAAAAAAGAATCTAAGTTCCCCAAGGGTTTCAGTCTATAGTTGCCCTTCTATGATACTTTCTACTCTCACACGAACCTCAGAAAAAAAAAGTCATTTCATTATTAAATACATCTAAAGAAAAAGCTTGTAATTTGTGTGCATAAATTTTTATCATAGCATTGTCATAGCATTAACTGCAGGTATGAACTCTTCTCAGCTTGAGGAGGAGAAAACCCACAACTATATCAAAGAATTAACCACCAGCTTATACACTTATCTGAATAGAGATATTGTCCATTCTTTTTTTTTTTTTTCAAAATCGTATCACTCAGTGGGGAAAAAGACATCAAATTTAGTGAGCTAGCAAAAGTGCAAACAGGAGCATGTTGACAGAATAGTAACCAGCATTTTGTCTTGGTACAGAGTCTTCATATTTCTTCTCTAATGAATCTTTAGTGAAAATTATATAAAAACTATTACAGTTAAAATTCTAGAATCTAACATTGTTTTCAGCTGTACAATAACCATTGAGCTTTTCAGAAACTCATAATCTTTGTTGAACTGTGACAGAGCTTCAACAGAACTACTCTTCCCGCATATTTTGAGAAGAGTGAGTACTGTTCACCTTTCTGAAACAACAGATTCCTTGCACATATAAAGTATCAGAGGGACAGAGATGCATGACTCTACAGACTTGTAGGATAATAACCAGGCCTAAGAAGAGGATGGCACTTCAGAAACACTCTGACCTTCATATTTTCTAATTGTAAGTGGTTAACATACACTGGCATTAACTGCATTAATTGTTGATGCTATGTGTTTCAGACCCCATTCCACATTGGTTCTCAAGTGTAGCACAGGGAGCACAGATGCCTAACACAGCATTCTGGGTTCTCTTCCAGGGTCCTGTTGTCTAAAAGTTTCAGCATCTTAATTGTTAAGTGAACAAGTTTGATTCTGGATCTGACTCTTTAGTACAGAAATACTATGTTTAAAACAAAAAGGCATACCCTATTCTTCATACTTACTTCACTCTTCATCAACTTTACAAACATCTCTGTAGTAACTGAAATAATTGGAAATTTTGCCTTTGACTTCGATGGGAGAAGAAGGACGGTTTTAGTTGCAGTGATATCTAGAATTAAGCAGAACACTGCCTTTCGGCCAAATTGTTTCTCTGGGACATGTTCCACTTCGATGAAGTGTGTCCCATTTAAATGGAGATGGCAGTACTTCATCCTTCATACAGGGTTAGAGAAACAAATGCAATACAGAAACAGTATCAAAGGAACTGTTTAGTCTTCTAGATGAATACAATAGTTTTATTCTCTTATTCAATTATATTTTATTAGGTTAATTGGTTTAGAACTGAATATGAATTCGGGATAGAAGCTTGCATATTTTCCAGTGTTTCCTTGACTGTAAGACCATGTTATTTGCCCTCTCTGCTAACTCTTTTGTGTTAACTGCCAAGCAGTTATTGATGACTTCTTTGAAGCTGCCATTGCAAGAACTGTAATGAATTGCTCTTTTGCAAGGTCGTATATCAACTCAAAGATCTCCAGTTATAAAGACTGTTTAAATCTATCATTAACATACTAGGTTGCCTAAGAATCATGCCCTCTGTGCATTCTTACCCTCTGTTCTCTAACTTATGGGCTTTCATTATTGTCAAAAAACATAGGAAACCACATTTTGAAAAATCAGCCTTGATAACTCCTGGTGATAAAAAAAGACGAACAGGTCACAGAAGAAAAGTATGTGGAAACCTCAATTTGCATTATCGACTGCCACTATCTCAGAAGACGCACTTTAAAGTGACCGACTTTAAAGTGACCGAGTTTTTTTCCTGGTAGCAGTATGTAAATGAGGAGAGTATTGAGGTTATGCATTAGTTTCACCTCACACAAAGTCAAATGTCATTATACTGGATGTCAGGAAGAGCAGACAGGTACAAGTTGTCCTTTTCACCTATATACAGTCCTTGAGGTTTTACAAATAAAGTGACTTTAGAGCTTGCCAATAGGCTTCACCAATACAAAAAGTGCTAATTTGATTATTGCTTTCTTCTAAGATTTCTCTGTTTTACTAAATAAACAAAAGCAACCAAAAAAGACCTCACAAAGCTTTATCTATCAGAAAAGGTGAATGAAAGCACTTTGAGAAATTGCCAGTATTCTTGCTTCAGCACTAACTCAGGGAACAAACTATAGAATAGTCATGGTAGTATAAAGACTTTCTATTTTGCCACATTACTGTTGACTACTCTGGAAGAAAAAAAGGATGTCAAGATGAAAGAGGCTGTGGTAGGGAAGCAAACAGAAAAAATGGAATCTTTTTAAAGATGAGGGGAAGGAAGACTGGACTGTTGGATTTCTGTTTTGAAAGAGTAGCAAACTGTTATGCATATTGGCGGAATCTGGTTATTATAAAGTTGATCCCATCCCTGGTGGCCTATGTACAGTAGCCTTTCCTTTGTTATTGAAAAATTTTGCTCTCTGTTTGCTCTCATAAGAGACTAAGATACACAAGTCTATGAATGATGGATGAAAGAAGAGGGAAGAATGGTGGGAGCGTAGCAGGAGAAAAGGAGTTTTGGATTGCTGCAAATATCCTGGCTCTTGAGACGCTGTAGGACTGGCTGTTCTAACCAGACATACTATCTAGCCACAGACACAGAACTAGAAAATACCATTTCCATACATTAGGAGTTAAAACCAGCATGTTTCTGGCCCTTATAATTCATCCTGTCCATTCAGACCGGACATACCTCAATTCCAAATTGCCAGAACCTATTCTAGAAGCCAAGCTTTTCATGCAAGCCCCATATCCCCCAAAACCTTTTCCCTTCAAAGACTTATCAGCAGATTAAGAACATTCAGCCACTAATTTACACTATGACTATACTACGTCAAGCTGAGTAGCTCTTGCAGTCTATTTTTTCCCCACCACCAGACTTTGGCTAACAAGTATATGCTCAGTTGATGCACCATAATGACAGTTGACTTCTTTTCATTTCTGATCACAGTACACAGGCATTCATAGCCTAGCTTGTGGACTAACTTATTTATGCCTGTGCACGAAGTGGAGAGGACCAACCTGATAAAGGTGGGCATTCTTGCCCAGCATAGCTTCTTAGACTGGAGTGGAAATATCTGCCCAGAAGGAGAGCAACAGGGTGATCTAATAGTAGGCTGCCACCACTTGAAGAGCAGTTACATGGGTGGTTTACCTAAGCCCTTTCCAACAGAAGCGGGCAATGTAATAAGGAACAATGGCCCCAGAAGGTACAGCATGTTGGGCTTATCTTGGTCACAGGGGAAAAACTTTTTTCACTAGGAGAGGAATGCAATGTAATAACAGATTGCCCAAAGGTTGTCCAGGGAGGTTTTATAATCTCTACTTTTGAGGACTTTCAAGGACACTGCTAGACAGATCTGTGGCTGACCAAATACAGTGTTGGTGACAGTCCTGCTTCTAGTAGGGGCCTGGACTAGATGTCTTCCAGAGGTCCTTTCCAATGAATACTTCTATGATTTCACAAGTGTCGAGGCATGGTTTGGAAAAGAACTCACATGAGGGAATATTCTTAATTGACAGTTTAGATGCAGCCACTAAGTCTGGTGGTCTATTTTGTTTGTATTTTCATTTATGAGTTGGGTTTTTTGAGAAAAAGAGATGGTTTATCTGTACGTATGTGATTCAGGTAATACCTGTAGAGTTGGGTTATGCCACGTGTCTTAAACAGGGGACACTTCGTGTCATATTTGTTTTATATAAAACAAATAAATAAAGATGTAACCTGTTGAGGTCTTCATCTTTCCCCTACCTTAAGAGAAACTCTCTGATGAAGATAGATCACTATAGTTGTTAAGGAAGGACAAAGAAAGTCCTTTATAAAGTGGTTCATGCAAAAAGTGTTCTGAGGGAGGTACAATAGATGCTGTTATGGTAAATGTTTTCATGAATGTGCACTACATGGAACTGTGATGCTTTAGAGATGTCCTAGAACTTGCAGTGTAGAGGGAAATGAACATTCTAGCCAAAGGCAGCTTTCAGGTGCCCTACAGTAAAGCAATTTAGTGTAAATTAGATCAAAATTTCTTCTCTTCTACTGCAGTATCTTAACAGTGAAAAAAAAAATAATTCTGTGTCCAATTAATGTCAAGAACAGATATGAATTTTAGGGGTTTAAGTAGGCAAAAAAATAGGAGGATTCTCTTTTATGTAAATAAAATTTCTTAATTGTAATTTATACTAAATACTTTCTATAAATAGAAAGTAAATAGTAAATTGACATTTAATTGTAAATGTAGTCTTGAAATCTCATAAAGAGCTAAACAAGCATGGGCTACTTTTAACGCCTAGGTAGGAAAGCTTCAGAAAACTTGTATCTGTCATAGCAAATAAAGTAGGCCATTTAGTATCATTTCCATCCAGTTGCAGTCTCTCCACTGAGCTGGATGGCACTAAGAGAAATACCATTTTTTCTGATATAAAAAAGAATATTGTCTAAACCCTTTCAAATTACTAAAGCTCCCAAGACTAATTTAATAAAACTATTAACTTGCATACATTGGCTAAGATTCAATATAAGTAATTATAGCTTTCTTATGTAAATTCTTCCCATAATTTCACTGGATGAGGTATACCTCATTACCTGCTCTAGGATTCCGGACAATGTTGACACGCCTTGTTTCAGAATTCTTATCAGAGTAAGAATAAGAAAGCATTGATTTTCTGAGGCAGAATTAAACATTAAGGTAGCTCATATTAAGTACTGTATTTTAGAATTATGCCACAGACTGAAATACTAGTCAGTTTTGGTCCTATTTTGAAAAAGTATACATCAAACAAAAGACCTATAGTAATATCAAAGAATATTAAAAAAACACATACGAGCAGGAAATGTTTCTGAACTTTTGTATCTGAAGTGTTGAAGAAGTTCTATAACTGAGATGATTTCAAATTTTCTTTTTTTAAAGTAAGCTAACCATCCTGACAACAATTTTGTGAAAAACAATGGATTAGCTGACATGGGATTATTTTCATTAAGAATTAAGGAAGTGTATAAGTAGTTTGTCAACAATGTTTTTTTGAAAAATAGATTTTTTCATATTAAGCTGAAGAGATCACAAAATTAGTTAAAATATTACAGTGATTATTAAGTTAATCATTATTTACTAGCTAGCACATATTCAGTGAAGATGAGTTCAGTAAAAAGTGTTAATACTTAAATTTTAGCATTCCTTTCATTCACTTCTAGGTGTTGAGTTCTAGGGTGAAGTCCCTGTCTAGTTGATGTCCTAGCTCATTGCAGGAGGGTTGGACTAGATGACCTTTAAAGGTCCCTTCCAACCCAAACCATTCTATGATTCTTTGATTCTGGGATTCTAAGTAAACCACTGGGACCCTTATGAAGATCATGAAGGAATTGAACACCTCCAAATGAGATCCTCAGGATGCAGAGGGCAAATACATGCTTAGCAAATATGAAGTAAGGAGTGTTGAGATATATGTATGATATCTGGCTGTCCCTGAGGCAGAATTTTTAAACTCAGATGTTAAACAATAGATGTTTGTACTCATGGTGGGTCAACAAAACATATTGTTTCATCACGGTAGGTCAGAGATATCTACACAGTCAAATACAAGAATCTACTTTTTTCAGATGTGGCTAATGGCAATGATGACACCCACATGAGAACAGGATTTCTTCTATTTCACAACTGCATGTCTTATTTACTAAGCTATGGAACCCACGTTACTATTATTTGCTTTTCTCCTGAACATATGAACCTGAATACTTATTTAGCAACATAGATTTGTTTCACACACCCAGACGTCTAACTTTGAGGTACAAAGATGCTGAGTAACTATAACACTTTCCTTTTTCAAGAGTCCATGGAGGATTCAAAGTTTGAAGATTATGAGCTCATATGAGCATAATACATATGTGGAAAAGAGGCATTTGTTAACAGAATGCTCTTTAAGGTACTTGACTAAAAGTAAACCGAAGTTTAGTATTACAAAGCATATTTAGGTGAGAATTAAGATACTATTTTGAACAGTGACAGCAATTAACTGGTGGAATATTATATGAAGAATTGCCTCTCTTGATGGCAAGTTTTAAGTAAAAAATGGATGTTTCTCAGGCATGATAAAATTTTAATATATTTTATTCAAACAAGGAACAACTGATAAAGCCTGTTATCCATGGGAAAAGACTGGATGTCCATTAAGGTTACCTGAGGATTTATAGCCTTTGACATCTTCAGAACATTTAATTGAGCACTACTAGATTGTCTCTCTAGTGAGAGAAAAAAGAGATGCTATTTTATATCGGTTGGAGACCTGAACCAGTGTAACACTGAAAGTAATTTGAAATTTTGCAATATAGCAAATTAATTATGGTATTTTTTCTAGTGTTATAGAAGGACAAATAACTTTTGCCTGAATTTTGTCATACACTGATTTAAGACAAGGAAAGATAATAACAGGAACAAAGGTTCATTTCAAAAGTATTTGTGTGAGAAAAAGTAGTGATAATGGAAATGAATACTTTTCTGTAGTAATTTAAAATTCAAGGTGAATTAATGATAGGAATAAGAATACTAAGATCTCCATCCCTACAGGACTTTCATTTTCCTGTTCCTTACCATCCAGGAGATCTTGAAAGTATTAGATATCTCAAAGTTTATGTTTGCAAAGGGGCAGATAATCACAGTCAAGGTTTCATCTGTCCTGTAAGCCTGTGACACATGAACCATCTCCAGCTCTGAATCTTTACGGCCATATTAAGATGGCACTTATCTCACTTGAGGGACAGGGCTAACTGTTGCAAATAGTAAGTCCTATAAGATTATATTTACATTAAAAAGTAGTACAGAAGTGTAGGAGCATTTTTGTAGAGTAAAACAGTACTATGGACCTGGTGTCCATTCTGTCTGCCCTTTGGTGAGTTTTACTTCATCTCTAGTCTTGTCCTATGGATTTAGTATCCATAGGAGTTGGAGTGCAGTAGTTGCACTCCAGTAGTCCATCTTCTAGTTCTGTTTGCTCTGAAAGAAATCCTGCTTGTATCCTTTGAAGATGTTTCTTGTTGCAAACCTGGTAAATGAGGTTGATACTTCAAAAATGCATCTAAGCCATTAAATGATAACAAATTAAACACTAATGAATGAAAACAGAGGTTACAGTTAGTATTCTAAGTTATACAGTGTTAAGACAAATACTTGCCAGACTGGAAAATTGAACAGCTGCAGAACTGTCTGAATCTCATCATGTGGGTCTGCAGTGAGTAGGGGTAGGATTTATTCTCGTTGAGCTACCTGTTCTAAAAATACATTCACTGGGCATTTGAATCCTGCTTGAATTGCCTCCCTCTCCTCTGTTGGGTAATGTTCATCAAGACAGCTGTCTTTATACCTAACAGTGGATACAGCCAGGTCCCAAGTTGCAAAATGATGTGAAACAAATACTCCTTTCTGAGAAACCCAAACAGGTGCCTTACTGCAAACATCTCGGATTAACCTGGAACAGCATTTGATTTGAATTCATGTTTTTTCTGAACTGATGCTGTGCATTATTCTCTCCAAAGCAACCTGTGTTACCACACATAGCACCAACTAAATTTACAGAAGTAGTCTATTTCAGTACAGGGTTAACTTTTTATTACAAAATAAGAACTACTTTTACCACAAGGAATAAGAAAGCCCTACAGTTCCTCTTTACTTGGTGCAGTGACTTAACTAGCTTTGAGGGGAATTGCTCCTTTCTATCCCAGTAAGTCTAGCTCCCCAGTGGGGACTTTGCTTTCCAAGGACAAATATTCTCTTCCTCTATGTTTAAGACAGTTTCACAGCATCTCTTACGTACCTGCTTTTATTTTTAACCCAATTAATTCAGTTAAAGTGTAAAAGATAAGGCATTTTGTCTCCCAGAGTGTTTGCCACATGGCCCTCTTATTTGTGTANTAGGAAGAAAATTAACTCTGAATTAAGCTGAAACCAGGACAATTTACTTTAGTACAGTCTTCTGAGCCTAAATGGCTGTTTTGCCATTCACATTTTCAAGAGTGTCACAGTGTCTTATAAACTGACCATCATAGAGAAAGTACTTATTCTGCATACATCTGATAAATCTAACAGGCTGTGGTGTGACATGACCCTTTTGGCATTAGGACAGTCCATTTAGTCTTTCCTTCACTACTGCCCTTGTCAGTTCATTACTTTTTCTATTGTGTTTGCTATAAAGTAAAAAAAAAACCAAACCAAAACCAAACCTACAACATTCCCCTGCATCAAACTATAACAAAGTGATTTTTATGCTCATCTAAATTTTCCTCAGAATGCTATGTCTACCCTTTTTCTGAACAACAACTTTAAAAAGGTTTTTTTCTTCATTTTTTCCTATCCGCTATCCAAATCAAGAGTTGGCAGTCCACTGTGATTTGTGCACTCTGACTCAGCTCTGCAAATAACAAACTCTGAAAAAAAAAAATCAATATGAAGTAGATTGTGTAAAATTTGATTTTTTAATTAATAAAAAAGAAAAAAAAGATAAATTATAAAGAAACAGGGTGTGGAAGTAAAGGGCTGAATTCCCATGTATAAGGTCCATAAAGTCTCATTAGTTTAAAAATAATATATAAGTAATAACTGATGTATTATATCACTTCATTAAAATCTGGTGATGTACTTAAATGAAAATACCTTCTATACTTATGAACATATGAATAAATATATACTTACTTTTCTTCTCTTTCCAAAACACTCCTATTTCTATTAAGCAGAATAGAAATAATTGCTGAATGTGCTAGATGTAGCAAGTTCTCCAGTTGTTAAACTTTTGATGAAATGAAACCATGATCATTCCTTAAGATTTCCTGTAGTTACTTATCTTTTGAGTGAATAAAGTGCTATTAATTGCATTTATATGCTTTAAATGAAGTACATCTGATGATTTTTACTGATGGTTTGTCAGCCAATTTGCATTATAATGAATAAAATCCCCAGGATCTTACATATGGTGGAGAATTAATGTGGTCGATATGCAAATATACATATGAAGTTCTTGCGTCTTAGATATTGCATAATTACACTTTAAAAGACAGTGTAGAAAACTGTAAAACTTAATTAAAATTATCATTTTATTAACCTGAATTCTAGTAAATCCAATGTCAATTGATGTATTCCACACAACAGAAGGCTTACTTTTATTTGGCTTTATTTGATCATTTAAACCAGGGGGTCGCCACATGACCTAATTGACATCACTTTGAAAAATGGGCACACATTTTCAGACAGTTGCATTAGCATAACGTAGCACAGCTTGTTCTTTGTTATATAGTTTTGTTACATAATTTGTAACACAGGTTTTGTGATAAACTTAACTTCTAAGTCAACGATTCAAATGCGTACTTACAGTACCCAAAACAGTGCAGCTTCAAGGCTGTTATATAAGTGCTGCTACATCCAAAATGGATGGTATTTTAAGCAGTTGAATGTCTTAGACAATATTTGCCATGCAAAGGAAAACACTGTTTAAACACCACTTTCCTGTGAATAAAAGCAATGCTGTGTTACAAAATGTCTGAATTCCATATTTGCTACGAACAGATGTTAACAGGAACAGTCATTACATTAAGCTGCATTAATTAAATATTGACAGAACAACGTTAGTAGATGAATTTATTAAAACAGCGTGGAGTCTGATTAGCAATTAGTAGATTGGTGTATCCATGATTATTTGCATGTGGCAGCAAACAATCAGACTGTAGAGAGAGTATTTCCCACATTATAATTCATGTTATCCTTTCTTACCATTTGAACCAGGAAATTTCCCACTGGATTAGCAAACTGAGTTAATGACTCCTTTAAATTGTTAAAAAAATTGAGTTAATTCTTATGACAATCTGTTACCACTGATTCTGCTAACAACTTTCCTGACAAACAAAAAACCCCAACTTGTAATGCAGTTAGAGGTAACAGCCCCAAAATGATATGTTGGGAAGAACTGAAAATAGCATTTTGAAGAGTGCTTTTCCCTCCACAAAGCAAGTAGAAAAGTTAGTCAAAGCAAAATAAGATTCCTTTATTACAGGAAGACATTGTTCTCCTAGTATAAGAAAATTAGCACATCCATGCAGTTCTCTTTCTTTTTAATAACTTTAACCTTTCATGAGAAGGTTGAGAGGTTTCTGAATGGTGTTAGCTGTGATTCTAATAAAAATAATTGAATACTAGCTGTTTCATTGATTTAAAGAAGGTAGGTAGTCTTAAAAATGTTTCTTTGAAATAAACTATTTCTTTCATTTACAATGTCTCTGGAAGATTAATAATTATCTACTGTTAGTTTAAATTTCTTTTCATGACTTCTAAATGTAATAGATTGAATTATTACAATTAGGTCATAAAAAAGTATAATACAAGCCTGTGATTACATTGTTAAGCAAAACTTTTAAATACCCTTCTTTATTGCTGTGTTCATGCATATGTGCACTATGCTCACATCTTTGTTATTTTCCACAAGTGCTTGTTCAATGGCAAGTAAAGCAGACAATGCCTACTGGCAATGTGCACCTGAATCGTCAACCCATAATCTAGTGCTGGCTACTACAAATCTTCCTATCATGGCCGATGAAGTCAAAAGAAAGGTTGGTATGATACAGAGTCCTAATCTATGGCTGGTTGCATCTGAAGAGCAAAGTGTGACAAGTAGAACTGATAGAGGTAAAGCATGTCCCTCTTCACAGTGTACTGTTCCCAGTTCCCAAAAAGGGTATTTATTTAACCAAAGCCCCTGGTCTATGATGCTACTTTTGTAGGACTTTGGATCCAAGACTCTAAATGGTTATAAGTTTGCTTCTAGGACAAGGCAGAGGATCAGTACTTTGCAATAGTTGGTGCTGAAGCCCCTGCAACTCCACTGTATGAAGTTCAAGATTTTACTTCAGATCAGTCTGGGTTTATTCTGGTCCTCTATACTGAGTGTCCCCACAATGCACATGGCCCAAATGTAACTGAAGACCAATGAATGCTTGATCCTTATATTCCCTTTAGGTACTAAAGAGCATTCTGTGTCAATCCAGAGAAAAACTTCTGGTTTAGTCTCTACTTGGAGAAATTTAACTAAGGAACACTAAACTTCTACTGAACTGAAATGCTGTAAGTGGGGACAGCCAGGGGACTTGCTAAAAACTTGTGCTGTTGCTCCAAACTGAATTGTTAATATAGTTGCAGTGTTATTAGCACAAACAAGGCACTCTGGAGAAGTTCTTTTCCCATACTCTATTAATCATTATTCAAAACAGCTACTTCAGGAGGATTTATGAGAGTCAGGAATAACCAAATGTTTCCCTGTGCAGTAGTGCAGTGGGATAGCAGTGGAGCTGGGAGGTAATCATTCTATGCCAAGGCCTTGGACAGACACTTTTTTTTTTAACAGATTTTATGATTTTTAAATTTTTTTTTAAGTTTTCCTGCTGCTAAAATGTGATGAGAATTGTCAGTTTGTGGCTTTGATTCTGAGGGCTTTGATCTCCAAAAGGCTGAGGTGCCCTTTAGAGAAAACTTTACAAAATTTGTTCTATGAAAACAAACAAGTGAAAAGTTTAACCATGAAAAGGTCTTCAAACATAATTTTTAAAGCATATGTGTCTTCATAGAACCACAGAATCATAGAATAGTTTGGGTTGGAAGGGATCTTTTAAGGTCATCTAGTCCAACCTCTCCTGCAGTGAGCAGGGTCATCTTCAACTAGATCAGGTTGCTCAGAGCCCCATCCAACGTGACCTTGAATGTTTCCAGGGATTGGGCATCTACCACCTCTCTCGGAAACCTGTTCCAGTGTTTCACCACCCTCATGGTAAAGAAATTTCTGCTTTATACCTAGCCCAAATCCACCCTCTTTTAGTTTAAACCCATTACCCCTTGTCCTATCGCTAAAGGCCTTGCTAAAAAGTCTTTCTTATAAGCCCCCTTTAGGTATTGAAAGGCCACACTAAGGTCTCCCCAGAGCCTTCTGTTCTCCAGACTGAACAACCCCAACTCTCTCAACCTGTCCTCATAGGAGAGGTGTTCCATCCCTCTGATCATTTTTTGTGGCCCTCCTCTGGACTCCCTCTAGCAGACCCATGTCTTGTATTGAGTACTCCAGAGCTGGATGCAGTACTCCAGGTGAGGTCTCACCAGAGCAGAATAAAGGGGTGTAATTACCTCCCTCGACTTGCTGGCCATGCTTCTTTTTATGAAGCCCAGGATACATCTGGAAGTTATATTTCTACTAGATGATCCTTAGATTTAGATGATGACCACTGATTGGAACGTAAACATCTGTTTGAAAGGTCATAAGTAACAAGGACTTCCAAGTCTTGTTTGAGATGCATGAATTCTGAAGAGTGAGTACCTAAAGCTGGCACACCAGATTTAGCCAGAACAAAAGCACTGGGGGTAAAAACAGTCTCTAATATATTCCCAGATGTCTACTTCAGGCTGCTGCAGGGCATCTCCATCTACTTGGGATCTACAACCTAGACAGCCTTTCAAGGACTGGAGAAGAATTCAATGTTTTCTGATAAAATAAAGGGAAAGAAGGAGGCTTTCTGCTTGTACAGTAACATTTTTTGCATACACACATTCAGACAGAAGCCATTTCATTTCAGCATTTCATTTCAGGCTCTTTGCTGCTGAAGTAAATACAAATCCACTTCTCAAACCTCAGCAGTGCCTGCCTGTCTGCATGGGCAATAGGATGCTCTCCGCTTCTCTCATTTATACCCTGCCCAGTTAGACAAGACATACTGCTTTTGAAAGCAATTTCAAGGCTGAGTGTGCCTCTCTCACCAGAAAGGCCACTTGCTTGCTTTGAGAAGATGGAGATCTGGCATCTGTGCTCCAGTGTCTTAACATTAATAAGTCATTGGGAGGGGACTTCATTACATCTAAATTATACTGAAATCACAAAATAGATACACTTTAGTTAAGTGAACATTAGCAATACATTTAGCTTAGCTCTTTGAATGCAGAACTATACTAAGACTTGGCTAAAATTGAACTTAACATGTCATATTTTTTTCTCTAAGTCTCTGTGGCAGAGTCTTTGTTCTGTTATATCAGAGCCCAATATTTCTTTTCCATCTCTGTCTGAAATGATCTGAAAATTCTTACTTGATCTGTGAGATTATATTAGTACCTTTAACTGGTCACAAAAGAATTATGAAGGCCACAGGCATATTAATCAGTCAGCAAAATTTCAAGGGGTGGAGCTCTTGGTCTTTGTAATTAAAGGCTGCTGTGTCTTTATTCCTGTAGGAGTTTTGAAGTCCACTAGACTAATGAGGATTACATGAAAAAAATGAATTTTGCTTTCAGTCTGATTTGCTTTTCAATAATTGTGTGAAGGCTGGAATTCTTTGTGTCTCTGTGAGATTGCCTGAAACAGTGAGAGAAATTAAGGTAAGTTTGGAACTCAGCACCAGTAAATATAGATGTGTAATTTTAGTAGTTCCGAGCAGTAGTGCAAACATATGTAAGCCTATTCAGGATTAATCATTGTACTCTACAGGAAACATTGTCTCACAGGTGCATACCAAGAACACAGATAAGAAGTGACATGGTTTAATTTAAAATTATATTTTTTTAAAAGCATAGAATCCACAGGCTTTGTCTTAGGAAAAAGTCTCGCACCAGGGACTGGTGCAATATGTAAATAGTACACTTAAGAGGTTCACTGAATATTGATGTATTTTTGAAAAGAAAGAATGTAATTTGATTTAGTAAGTTTTCAGTGATGACAGTTGTGGGGTTTTTTTTAAACAAAACTTGCAAAATTATAAATTTTAATGGAACATTAATATATTTCCTCTCTTAGATATAGTTTAAAGTAATAAATACAATAGAACAATACATGTAGTTTCTAGCTATGCATATGATCCAACTATCAGTAGAATTCAGCTTCACTTTTGACTTTATCATCTACTTTTCTGGATGTATGTTAAATGTTATCCTACTTATACTGATTTTGCTTAAGCAAACCATTTATTCACTTAGATAAGATATTTGTTAAAGTAAAGAGCTCAGGATTTTCCCTTAAATATAGCAATTGGCAGAAAGACATAAGCAAGATCTGCAAATCCTTGTGGTTTTTGGAGGGGTTTGCTTTGTTTTGGTTTTGTTTTCTTTTTGCAACTCATAATATATTAATAGCATGTATTTAAGTCATCTCTCCATCCAGAAAGTCAGTGCATCAATCATACCAAGGGATTCCTGTTCGGAGAATTTCTTTTGACATTATAGCTTCTCATCTTGAACTGACACTACATACCACTCATCAGTGTCAAAATCTGTGTCTGTAGAAATCATAAAATCGTCTTTTGGAAATGACATATTCTATTTTTAATTATAGGTTAAAGTGCCATTAAAATGCAAAATTCTGCAGAAATTATTCTAAAAATCTGTCAAAGAGAAAAAAAAAGTTATTTTTCCTATTAAACTGTCCCTTACAACTTAATTAAAGGGTCTATTTCTCATACATAATTGTGGAAAACAATGGAAGAAAATTATTATGAACTTCTATTACATTCTGCAAGTGATTTCTGTAGGATAAAAATATCACGTATCACATAAAGTCAGTTTTCAGAAGCATGCACCAAAACCCAGCATAAATAAGCATGAATAAGCATTGCCAGAATTGTTTAATGTGTACTTACTTGTTACAGAATGAAGGCACGTTATGCCATTCCAAAACAGGAATGCAAATGATGAGAATATAATAAGGTTTAGGTGTTTTAAAAACTTTTTTTACCATTTCAGTAGAAAATGGCTTACACACTAAATGTATTTTTGCATGTTACTGTAGCAGTTATGCAGTTGGGTCTGAGGTGCAACTTCCAGGAGCAGGTTAGACAAAGCACATATCAGAAGAGAAAGAGCTTTCTGGCAAATTAGTTTGCTAACGGTGAAAGTGTCAATATTACATACTTTTATAAACCGCTTAGAAACACTGTATTAGATGTGGTCTGCCAAATTACAAACTCAAGCTTTTTGCTTTAACTGGCATGCTACGTGTAATTTTCACAGACTGATGAAGCTATATCCTAAGTATTGTTAGGGGATTTTTTGTCTCTTAGTACTCCATTTGGTGAACTGTTCCAGAACTCATCTTGTGTTAGAAATCTGTTTCTCCTTTCTGTCCTAGCTTAATTAACAGTTTACATCCATTTTTTTTTCTACTGCTTGATATGATTCTTTGGTGTGATCAGTTCTTCCTCTCTGTTTATCAGCTGCTATATTTATAGGGTGAAATTAAAGTGAAGGCGAAAACCTTCTCTGGCTTTATTGAGCTAACCTGAGTAACTGAGCTCTCAAATTTCTTCCTGTATGGTTGCTCATGGTTTCAATCATGCTAGTGGTTTTCCCCTGAAGCTGTTCCAGTTTGAATTCATTGTCGTTGACAAACAGGTATATCACTACACTTGCACAGCTGTGCATTGCAGTCTGGCATTTTATGACATCAAAATTCATTATGAGAAAGAAGATTTCTATTACTGTAATAATTAATTGTAGTGATATGGTAATTCTCATGTTGAAAGCATCTTAGAAATTATGAATACATACAAGAACTTTGTGTTTTTATTATTTCTGCCAGTGAAACAGCGGCCATCTGAAATGAGAGTACAAATTATCAGTAGAGCAGCTCAAACATAAAAGCTGAACATCTGTTTTTGTAAATGAAATGTAGCAGAGTCCTAAACATGGTAGGCAATATGTCAAAATCTGCAAAGGTCAGATGATGCACAATGCAAAACCAGTATCTCTTAAAATGATAATTAGTTTCAATGTATGCAATCAAATGGAAACTGCAAGTTACTCTTGGAGTAAATGCACCAGAAGAATGTATGTAGGTCAGCAGACACTCAAGCTGCAAAGAAAAAATCCCCCCCCCC